>JAKUCM010002161.1:0-34359 GCA_023374145.1 Lepidium sativum
TACACAAATGATAGAATTTATCTTATGTAGACATATTTAATGAATTATATATAGAGTAGACAAAAAACAATAAAACTATCCACAATGACCAGAAATACAATAAAACTATCTATTATGGATAAAAATTTCAAACTCAAAAAAATATATTTTCTACAATTAAGATTCAAAAGAAATATTTTGCAAAAAGTGAAAAATGTATTTTATGGATAATTTTAAACTCAAAAGGTACATAATGGACAAAATTCCCAAATACATGTATATTATGAAACTACTTTTCTTCTAGACGAATAAATCTAAAATCCTCTAATCTAGAGCAATTTCTAAATTTTAAATAGAATTCTATTTACCAAAAATATATGAGCCAGTAATAATGCTTTATTTGAAAATCTTCGATATACCAAGATTTAAACTCTTAGTTGGTATGTAGAAATTGTGAAATAAAAATGCCAGTCCATAAAAAAAAAATTGGATTCCATAATTTAAAGTATATTTCTTTTCAAAAAGATTACACTGCTAGACTACATAATGAAAAAAATTTGGTCATGTATTCAGTAGATTTTTAAAAATTTACTTGAAGAAAATATAAAACAAAAATATATAAATATATAGTTCTAATACGTTGATCTAACAACACATAAATTGTGATTAAGTTTTCGATTCAACGTTTTAAGTCTTTTTTTTTAATTAGGTATGAGGTTCAAAATAATGTAAAAGATATTGACCAATAGAAATAGTTAATAATTTATATCAGAGACAAATTGATCTTTAGTCGAAACTAATAAATTAACTTTTTCTCCGAATGAAAATTACTTGATCAAAATCATTAGCGTCTTAAAAATTATGATAGATTGTGATTTTTTCTATAGAGTCGTATTAATCGAAACCGTCGGTTCTCTGTCGACCACATTTTCTAAGTAGAAAATATGAAGCAAAAACAAAAAACGACAAATCTAAATATTATAAATTGACCCTCGTAATCTATTCATTTAGGAGTCGGGGAAGCCAAAAGGCCAAAACCTTAAAACTAGACAAAATCTTTAATTACTTCTCCAAGGCTAGAGAGTGTCGGTGAACCATGTGCAACCTTCATTACTTACCACCTGTCACCATTTTAATTCACTACATTCCAAACATAACTAAAACCTCTCACTTGCTAGATCTACGCTACGAACTAATGGTCGACATGTCTTTTTGACATCTTTAACGATGTTTATGGTTCAAGCTCCGATTTAGGATACATAATACAAACAAGAAGGGAGTGTTCGTCGAATGACTACATTTTATAAAATATATATCACTAACATGTATATGGAAATTAAATAGTGGTAGTTTGGTGGTAGGCCAAGTCCTAAACCCATTCAAGTCTTGAGATAGATTCCTACTAAAAACTAAATTGTTATTATTTGATTTAACAAAAATAAAATCGTTTTAGGTTTCATTAAAAAATATGAAGTTGGTCAAGTTGTCGGTGCTGAGTCCTGAAAATTAGTTGAATAAGCTAATAGCTCATTGACCCGAGATATGACTTGCATGGTGTTCATAAATCTCTATTGATCCAGACCCTAATTAACAAAAAGAAAAAGAACAAATTTGAATATGCAACAATTCAGAAATAATTAAAGAGAAAAAAAAAACATAACATTCAACTAGTTTGAATTGTGGAAACACTAATCTCTTGCATAGATTGGTTAGATTATAACGCATTATTAGAAAACATGGAATTGCCCTAGCCATGGGTACTAACTTCAAAAAAGAATAGTTAGAGCTAATGGCTTGTTGACAAACATCTGGTTCACGCGGTAAACATAGTTCCCGTTGATCAAGAATATGTTAGGCAAAAAAGAAAAAACATATATATGCAACAACTAAGAAAGAATAAAAATTAGACTTGTTTAAATAGTCGAAACATTGATCTCTTGCATTTTTAAAAAAGATTTGGTAGATTATAACGCATCATGCAATGAAAACATATCAAGTGGTACGTTATAATTTGTTAAATTGATCCCATATAAAACAAACTGACATCTTATATTATCCATTATATTTTTCAAAATCTAAAAAATAAACCTAAACTAAACTCACATATTGTCGTCGAGAAAATTCTCATTCGAAACGACAAAATCTCTTGTCTGACAGATAGAAGATTACTCATTTAAAACAAGCAGTAGAAGACTTAAAGAACTGCAGGTCTCCATACTCTGAAAGAATACTGCAAGCTAATCTAGAGGTAAAACATGTGTATGTCGATGAAAAGACTTATTGGAAACAAAAAAATAGAAATAAATGGCTTAAAGAAGAGAATAAAAATACAAAGTTTTTCCATGCCCAAACTAAACAAAAACGAGCACATAACATGATTATTGGGCTCCATTCAAAAGATGGCAATTGGGTTATACTCATGGAAGCAACAAAGTATTTTTCAACTCTATTTACTAGCAGTTGGGATTCCACATTGGTTCTGGAGGAATTGGAGACTAAAACTACAAAGAGAAATAATCAAATCTTGATGCAGAGGGCTACAGTCAAGGAAATTCGATGAGCCTTCTTTTCGATGAATCCGAGTAAAGCTGCTGGTCCAAATGGTATGACAGCCTCATTTTTCCAAGAAGCATGGTAAATTATTAAGGAGGATATAGTTATGTTGGTCAATAACTTCCTTTCTTAGGGAACTTTTGAAGGTCGTTTAAATAAAACAAACATTTGTCTTATCCCTAAAATTTCTAGACCTACACAAATGTCGGAGTTTATGCCGATTAGCTTATGTAATATTGCATATAAGATAATATCCAAGTCATGTGTCTGCGACAGAAATGGGTTTTACTAAAATTGGTCTCTGAAACGCAATCGGCTTTCGTTGCTTGGCTATATCAAATAATATTTTAAACGCACATGAAATTTTTCATGCTCTTCGTACAAATAAATTAATCAAAGGAAAATATATGGCAATTAAGACGGATATGAGTAAGGCTTATGACAAAGTATAATGGAACTTTTAGAAATTATACTACGTAAGTTGGGTTTTAGTGAATCATGGATCAAATGTGTTATACATTGTATTACAAGTGTCGAATACTCTATATTAATAACTAGGGTACCTGGGGGTTGTGTCACTCAAAGAGGACTCAGACAGGGAGACTCTTTATCACCTTATATATTTATTCTGTTTACTGAAGTCTTAATTTCAAAACTTCTATCGGCCGAACAACAAGGACTTATCACGGGCATTTTTATCGCTCGAACTAGTCCGACGTTTCCCACTTGTTATTCCCGGATGACCGTCTTTTCTTCTGTAAAGCAACAAAAGTAGAAAAACTATAAATTTTAAAGATACTCAATAAGTATGAACAGTATCTCGTCAACAGATTAATTTTGATACTTGAATTTAATAAGCTGGAGTTACAGCAATCCCTCGGAATTTATAATGTTGGATGGTTGGATTCATATTTATTATTACCTGAACATATTGGTGGAGCTAAAACAAAAGTTTTTGCTTTTGTTAGAGAGAGACTACAAGAACGGATTAATACTTGGTCGTCTAAAATTTTATCGAGAGTGGGGAAGAAGGTTTTAATTAAATCTGTCCTTACAGCACCACCTACATATATAATGTCACGCTATCGACTTCCAAAGATGGTCATTATTAAATTGAATTCAGTCATTGCTAATTTCTGGTGGTCTAATTCCGAAACAGCAAAAGGTATTCATTGGAAAAAATGGAAAAAGCTATGTAAATCAAAGTCTAAAGGTGGTCTAGGTTTTCGTACTTTGGAGGAGTCTAATTCTGCACTCTTAGCCAAAAAACTATGGAGATTAATCGATTGCCCGAATTCACTCTTTGCTATAGTCATGCAAGGGAGATATTATAAGGACCAATGTCCGCTATTGGCGAAGATGACTGTTAATCGTTCTTATGGTTGACGAAGTATATCTGCGGCAAGATCTTTTGTCTCAAAAGGGGTTATTAGGAACATTGGCAATGGGAGGTCAATAAGAGTGTGGAAGGATCCATGGATCCCATACTCTGTCCCGAGACCGGCGATAAATTTGGCTTTTCCTCTGTTCCTTGACCTTACGGTGGATCAATTTATTGACCACAATCTAGGATTCTGGAAGGAGACACTTGTTTGACAATATTTTACCCCACTGGATGCGCACTTAATATTGGGGATTCTTATTCTTAGAGTGACTCGCTCAGACTATTGGGGATGACACTTTACCAAGAAATGACGGTATACTGTCGAATCGGCTACCACACTGAGAACTCTTGTTCACTGTTCCCAGGTTGCCAGTTTGAACCAAATTTCCAAGATTTATATAATAAAATTTGGAAACTTAATGCTCCTAATAAGATTCAACATTTTCTATGGGAAGCATTATCGGGGTGCATTGCAGTAAATCACAATTTGAGGCAACATGGTATCAATTGTGACACTCGATGTTCCAAATGTGGAACAGAAAATAAGTATATTAATCATTTCATTTTTGATGCCCCTTTGCTATCCAAACGTGGGAACTATCTTGCATTCCTTCTGCGATAAACATATTTCCAGGGGATTCTATATGATATAATTTTGACTATCTTTTTTGGAGGTTACCTGACAGCGATGGCTCTCCATGTTTCCCTTGGTTGATTTGGAATATTTGGAAAGTAAAAAACGATCATTGCTTCTCAAAAAGTGACACAAATCCTCGCCGGATTATATCTTAGTCGAAGACAGAATATTAAGAATGGTCTGAGGCTTGACGGGTTTCAAATGTTTTGTGGATGCTTCCTGGAAGAATTCGGACCTAAAAACGTGTTTAGGCTGGTTTGGGTTTCTAGATTCAGTGGAGGGAGTTTGCACGGGTGCTCGTTGTGTCAACCGGAGTATGTGTGCTCTTCACGCGGAGTGTAAAGCTGTCCTTTGGACCATAATATCTCTTGTGGCGATCCACATAATCGAGGTGGAGATTTCGACAGATTGTGAGACGGTGTTGAAGATTCTGGACAGCCCAGAAGAGTGGCCGGCTATTCTCGTAGAGCAGGAGGAGTTCTCTCGGTTAAGCTCATTCTTCTCGTCTTTTTCTCTTTCGGTAATTCCTCGAATTCTTAATTATTATGTTGATGCTCTCGCTAGGTATGTAAGAGAGACAGTCTATGATTGATCTTTGTTGGACTTTATGGGGTTTTTCCCTTTCTCAATATATAATTGTTGTTGACAAAAAAAAAACATAATTCAAACTATGATTGCTTTTATGTTCACTTTTAATTTAAAAATGATTGTCCAAATTCTTTTTTTTTCAACAAGTAATCATTTGATCGACAACAAGACCCGATTCATAACCGAAGTTTTCCAAATGGAACAAAATGAGATTTCAACCCACCACCTTATGTCCAGATAAATCAGAAATAAGCCAACTGGACAATCTGTTTTTTGGCCAAACTTAAAATCTAAAAACTAAATCTTACAGCTAAAATATTTAATTCTTACCGAAAAGAAAAATACTCTAAATTGTAGCTAAAAATATTCAAATACTGTTTTCTTGTGAACTACATTGACAAAAAATCGATCTATATTTCAAATATATCAATAAAACCTTTTTTATACAATAGGGTTGAATCCAATTCCAAGTACATGAACTATTATTAAAATATGTAATCATCCGACCGCGAAAAATTTGGCCAAATAGTGTATTTTCTTTGTTTAGTTATTTTACATGTTATATGAATATGTAGAATGATTTGTTTCGATCATGAGAGGTATTCAACTATGATTGAGAAATCATGATTGATTTGTATATATATATCTTTATTTTTGAAATAGTTATAGCATTTTAAAGTGTTGGTGCTTCGATTGACTTTTTTTTAGGTAAGAAGAAAAAATAATCATTATACGCTTCACTTGAAATGTATTTATTTGTAGGAAAATAGAAATGACATTTGCTAACTCGATCCATCATTCATTTCTCGAGTATTGTTTGATTGTTTTTAAACTAAAGCATACCAACCTCACTCTCATTAATAAAGATTAATATGCCCTAAATCCATAAACGGAAGTCTTTACCAAAAATCATAAACCCTAACCCAAACCATATGTTCTAGACCTAAGCTTTTAAGATCTATTATAAAATCTAAATATAACCATCCTAAAAAGTTATAGCCAAGATCAAGTAGGTTTCTTCTAAGTATAGTGCAGACTCAGTTTTAGTCAGAAGGTTCAAGTCTAAAATCTGTTAGCAGTGTCTGTAGTTTGAAGAGAAGGTTTCACTGCGGTTGGTTTAATATTCTGGGTTCATGATCAAACCAAGATTAGAACTTTAAACTGGATGACTCTAATCTCATTCGACTGTTGGAGGAGCTTAGTCGATATTTCTTCTCTTCACTCGTGTGTGAGAGGTTTTGTGGTGATTTATCTGATTCAGTTTATAAGTTTTGGAAGCTTCCTTTAGTTTTTAGACTTATTCAATTAGGTTGTTGATTTAGAGAGATTTCAAAGCTTTTGTTTTTGGTTTCGAGAGTGAAATCAGAGCGAGAGAGAGAAGACAATAAAGAAAAGAGATTGTAAGAGAGTTGATTGAATGTTGAAGTTGGTATTGAGTTCTCTAGTTGATTATTGGATTCCAGTGTTTGAGTTTGAACACCAGCGAGACGTAGGATCCTAGATCCGAACTTGTAAATCTCTGTGTCATTCTTTAAGTTCTTACTCTCAGCTTCTAATTGAAGAAGATAATTCTTTCTAAGCATCAAATCTAAGAAATTAGATTTACAAATTGGTATCAGAGCCTCAAAGTTAATAACTGAAGATCGGAGGAAAGAAAAATCAGTCATCGGAAGCTCGAAGATGGCTGATTCAAAGAATAAATCAAAGATCGAAATCTTGATGGTACAAGTGACTATGGATTATGGAAGAAGAGGATGATTGCATACTTAACGGTGCAAGGTCTTAAAGACATTGTCAAGCCACCAAAACCTATAGAGCCAAAAGAAGGAGATGAAAAGAAACCTAAAGATCAGAAGAAGTTTCGCAGATCAAGAAGCAAGAGAAAATAGAGATGAGAATGTGTTGAATCTCATCTTCTTAGCGGTTGGTGATAAGGTTCTGAGGAAGATCGAGAACTGCACTACCTCATCAAATACGATAGAAACTCTAGACAAGATGTTTCTTCCTACTACATCACGTGAGAGGATATTCTCACAGCTCGAGGTATATGCTTCTCAAATGCAAGTAGATAAGACTATAGATTAGAATGTAGATGACTTCAAACTTGTTGGAGATCTAAGGCATCTATAAGTTGATATTGAGGAAAAAACTCAAGCGATTCTACTGCTTAAGTCTTTGCCGGACGTCTATGAACATCTTGCAAAGACTCTGACTTACAGCAAAGAAAATTATGTGTGAAGATTTAGTCACTACAGCCAAGTCAAAGGAACAAAAGCTGATAAAAGCAAGGAGTAATTCAGAAGGCTAATGGTGAAGGTTTGTTTGTAAGAGGAAGATCTGATTCAAGGAAAGGCTCATCAAACAACAAAGGAAGAAGCAGAAGCAGGTCAAAGTCGTGAGAGAAGAACAAAGGAGAGTGTTGGATTCATGGAAAGGAAGGTTACTACAAGAAGCAATGTTACAAGTGGTTAGAAATGAACAAGGGAAAAAGAAATAACTAAGAAGGAGAATCGGCCTTAGCAAAGAATGATGACGCAAAGGACTTATTCGAATTGGTCATATGAGAAATAAATCTCACTCCAGAAGATTTTAATCAAGAAAAGTGGATACTTGATACATGTTGTTCTTTTCACATGACACCAATGAAAGAATTATTCATTGACCTAAAGGAGGGCAACAATGGAAAAGTCAGAATGGCTAATGAGACATTCTGTAAGGTAAAAGGTATAGGTTCAATACGTTTTACAAATCCTGACAACACTATTATTCATGATGTCAGGTACATACCAAACATATTAAGAAACTTGATATCTTTAGGTACATTGGAATCCAAGGGATATGAGTTCAAAGGAATCAACGGAATTTTAAAGATCCTCAATGGATGTACTGTAATCATGAAAGGTGAAAGAAATCAATCCTTATATTTTCTCAAAACAAAAGCTAAAGTTCCAGAAACTTGCATTTCTTGAAGAAAGTGAGGATAAAGCAAAAGTATAACCAACTCGTCTCTGGCATAATATACTTGGCCATATAAGAAGCAAAGGATTGAAAGTTCTACAACAGAAAAGGTGCTTCAAAGATGATGCGATCATTGATCTAAAGTTTTGTGAAGATTGTGTTTTTGGGAAACCCCATAAAACAAGTTTCAGCATAGCTAAGCATGTAACCAAAGGGAAGTTGGATTATATCCACTCTACTCTTTGGGAGTTCTCCTAATGTACCTTTAAGCTTGAGTAAATATCAGTATTACATATCGTTTACTGACGATTTTTCTAGAAAGATTGTATTTTTAGGAAAACCCATAAAACAAGTTTCAGCACAACTAAGCATGTAACCAAAGGGAAGTTGGATTATATCCACTCTGACCTTTCGGGTTCTCCTAATGTACCTTTAAGCTTAAGCAAATGTCAGTATTACATATCATTTACTGATGATTTTTCTAGAAAGGTTTGGGTTTCTTTTCTCAGGACCAAAGATGAAGCTTTCAAATGCTTTGTAGAATGGAAATAGATGGTGGAAACTCAATCAGAGAGAAAAGTAAAGATGATTAGGACTGACAATGGTCTTTAGTATTGCATTATTGAATTTGATAGGTTTTGAAAACAAGGTGTAATAAGGCACATAACATGTACATATACGCCTCAACAAAATGATGTAGCAGAGAAACTCAATAGAACTATCATGGGAAAAGAGTAATGCTAAGTGAGAATGGTCTCGGAAAGGGCTTCTGGTCGGAAGCAGTATCAACTGTTGTTTATGTTATTAATAGATCTTCATCCTTGGTAATTATTTTTGAAGTTCCGGAGGAAAGGTGGAGCTAAGTCATGCCATCTCTTGAAGGTGTAAAGAGATTTGGATGTATAGCCTATGTACACTCAACAAAGGAAAGCTAGATCCAAGAGCCAAAAGAGGTGTATTCATAGGTTATCTTGATAGTGTAAAATGCTCTGAGATCTAGCTTATAGAAGATAAGAAGTGTGTAGTAAGGAGAAATTGAAGAAAACATGGTCTACAAGAATCTTATGACAGAAAGAAAAGAAGGTAACAAAACCAAGCCAGTTATTTCTATTACTAATGAGTTTTCTAGTTGTGATGTAACAGGAAACATTGAGAATACATCACGAGGTGGAGAAATTGTTACTCACACTAGTCAACCAGAAGATATGAGATACATAAAAGGATCAAGAGGATTTACCAACATATAATACAGAAGTAGAAAGTTATCATCTAGCAAGAGATCAAACTAGGAGAAACACTCAGAGGACAATTAGATTCCAAGAGTACGATTATGGTGAAGAAGAAAGGGAAATAGAGGAAAACATAGCTGCTTTTGTTTGCAATTTAGTTGAAGATGCATGATTCAATGAACCTACTACTTATGAAAAAGCTATGAATGATCCAGATAGTGATATGTTGAATGGAGCATCCGATGAAGAAATGAATTCTATGTGGAAAAATCACACACGGATCTCATTGATAGACTTAAAGACAAGAAGGTGATCAAATGAAAGTGGATAGTCAAGAGAAAAGCAAGGATTGAAGGGGTTGAAAAGTCAAGGTTCAAGGCCAGACTGTTTGCTTCAGTAGTGAAGTATGTCACTATACGGTATCTTCTTTCAGCAGTAAATCATATTGATATGGAGCTTCATTTGATGGATGTGAAAACAGCTTTTCTCCATGGATATCTCGATGAATACATAGTAATGGAACAACCAGAAGGTTAGATTGATAAAGACTTTCCAGAAAAGGTATGTTTCTTGAAGAGATATTTGTATGGCCTGAAACAATCTCCAAGACAATGAAACCAAAGATTCAATGAATTCATGATTCATCACGGATACACCAGAAAGCGAGTTTGATTACTGTGTGTATATCTATCTACACCTCTATGTAGATGATATACTTATTGCATTCACTAGTAAGTCAGATTTACAAACATTGAAGAATTTGCCTAACACCGAGTTCGAGATGAAAGACCTAGGAGAAGCAAAACATATCATAGGCATGGAAATTACAAGAGACAAAAAGAAGTTTTAGATGAATATCTCTCAGACCAGTTATATTCATAAATTTCTCGGAAACTTTAACATGGATCAGTCAAAAGCAGTATCCACACCTCTCGGAGCTCATTTCATGTTAAAAGCAGCCACAGAGAAAGAGGAAGCAGAACAAGAGAAGTTCATGAGGTCAGTTACCTATAAGAAATCAATCACAAGTATGATCTTCAGTGCATGAGGGAATGTGATAAGCTCGAATTCTACTCAACAATATGTTGTAGCACTGTCCACCACGGAAGCTAAGTATATAGCCTTATAAAATCTGCAAAGGAAGCATTGTGGTTAAAGGGCTTAGCAGAGGAGTTTGGTTTTCAGCAAAGCAGTGTGAAGCTAAATTGTGACTCTCAAAGTGCCATTGCACTAGCCACAAATAGTGTGTTTCATTCCATAACGAAATACGTTGCAGTAAACTATCATTTGATCAAAGATGGGTTAGAAGCACAAACTATTTAAGTTGTGAAGTTGTAAAAATCCCATCCGCAAGCATTGGGATAGAAACACAAAGTATTCAAGTTGTGAAGTTGTGAAATCGACATTTTTACAAAAGTTCTTCGTGTTTGGAAGCTTCGTAAAGCATTGAAGATGCTTCATGCTGCAGAGACTTAAGTTAAAGTCATAGTTTGATCCACCATGTATTTATCGGATCTTATCTAAGGTGGAGATTTGAAGAATTATAGCCAATATCAAGTGGGTTTCTTCTAAGTATAGTGAGGACTCCTTTTTAGTAAGAACGTTAAAGTATGGAATCTGTTAGCAGTGTCTCTAGTTTAAAGAGAATGTTTCTCTGTTGGTGGTTTCATGTTTTGGGTTTAAGATCAAACCAAGATTAGAACATTAAACTGGATGACTACAAATTAAGTCAACTCTCGGATGAGTTTAATCGATCTTTCTTTTCCTCACTCGCATGTGAGAAGGTTTGTGGTTATCTTTAGTTGTTAGACTTATCGAATCATGTTATTGAAGGTTGAACTCGGTATTAAATTCTCCAGTTGATTAGTGGATTTTGGTGTTTGAGTTTGAAAACCGGCGAGATGTAGAATCCTAGATCTGAACTCTTAAATCTCTGTGTCATTCTGTAAGTTCTTATTCTCAACTTCTAATCGAAGAAAATAATGCTCTCTAAGCATCGAATCTAAGAAATTAGATTTACACATCCTTTACTTCGAAAAAATAATCTATGTCCGACTAAAAAAATAATTGCATTCTTCACATCTCTATTCAGATTGGGATAAATTTCCAGTATAAATAGATCATCATCTTACGAACTTTTACATCTTCCATCTCATGGGTTAAAATATCCTTAATAGATTCCTTCAGTTTCTCAACCGTTTTCTTTTATCATATTTAACACACACATAAAAAATTAAGATATTTTTCTAATTACAAACCTTAACGAAACTAACATATATATAAGTTCCTCTATAACTACAAACTGAAAAAACTAACAAATTACAAACTTATATAACCTTATCATTCAACCTAACCTTAATATAAACTTTCACCTTAACAATAGTAATATACATACATATACACATATGTACAAAAACATTTCTTTCAGTATAACGTACAATAAAAGTTGGTCCAAATAAAATTATAAAAAATATGAGCTACTCAACCATACCGTATCTAAACGTTTCCAAATGAGTTTTGGAATAGCTACTTTTAACCGCTTTAATAACTGGTACATCTATGTGTTGTATTGAGTAAAAATATCTTTAATAAAGATATAAATTCTTGTCTCAAAACACCCAAAAAATGCATATTATTTTGAGTGTAACGAGAAGGACAAGAATGTGTTGATGAGAGTAAGATGATTTGTCCCCTGAAACTGAACATTCTTACTTTAAGAACGATAAACATTAATTTTGATAAAATGCACACACCCAAAAGTGTCCAAACCAACTTTATGCACTTTTTTTTTGCAAGTGAAAGGAATTACATTTTTCCTGTCAACTTTCAAATAATATTATGAAATAGAAAGTCATGCGGTGGAAGGTGCCACTTTTGAGTTGCATTATGTAATATATTCTATAACATGAGCTCTTATCCAATTAAAAACACACAGCTAATTGAATATGGTTTGTTAATAGCAATCAAGGTTGCTTTAGTTCCGGAAGATGGTGACGTTTATAAATTGGTCTTAATAAGAGCTTTTGGGTTCAAGTTACCAAAAATAGAGCATTGGATGCATCTCAGTCACATCTAATGGAACCTTAAAGCTAAACACGGTGAGAAATAGTGCTATTTTGGGGTCTGTTTTGTGGTTCTCTTATTGCACGCTCTGTACATGTTTTAGACCAGTCCCTATAAAAAACATGAGTATAATTATACCTTTTAAATAAATGACGCTATATAGAGTAACTTATTAACAAATGATACATTCATTTAATATCATTTATAACAAATGATATTATTATTGTTAGTATTACAATCGCATGGAATATCACGTATATTATGATAAAAAAATAGTTGTATCAATTGCTTAGATTGATACTAATTATTTGAGTTATCAGTTTTAAAATCATTTTTATAAGTGATGTAAATAGCGGTTGCATCAATAAAAACTAATGCAAACAAATAAAATAAATGAAACTATAAATTTAATTTTTTATAGTGAGTGATGATTATGGTCTTAGACCATTGCACATTCAGTCCTTTTGTATATTAGCTCTTTAAGATCATCCTAAACGAGATTTGCATTTCTTGACAAAACAACATAAAGAAATTTCTTATTTATAGCAAAACAAAATATTACATAAAGCTACCCTAATAATAAATAGTTCCAGCCTAAGGATGCCGTATTGGTTCATGCATATTTACGCTCTGAGGAAAAATTGATTGCCGCATATATTAATGGTGCAGACTAGTTAGAAGTTATAAAATACTATATGCAGAAACACTTTTCGTATATACTCATGTACTAGGAGTAATATTGACCTTGTTCTTTCGGAGTAGCTGACGAGATTTGACATCAAATTTATTTGATAATAATAATAATAATAATGTAATAGTTGATATTAGAAATGTGAAATACTTTAAAGTGTCATTGATCAAGTAAACATAAAAAGAATCAACAAAAAAGGACTAGAATTTGCGTAAACTCAAATGGTCCAAACGCAAATTTACCACTATAAATGAAGTGAACAGTAGTACAAAAATTCCAATAAAATAAAACGAAATTGGATATATATCTCCAAAAATACAACTTTAGGAAGAAAAAAAATGCAAAAAAGAAGGTGCCACTTGTCGGCCAGTTGCAACCATAGTAGCTAAGCAGCTACTTGTTTGCAGTTTCGGGTACAAAGGACCTTGAAACCATAAATTAATAGCTTTAATTACAAAACAAATCTCTTGATTAACCAATTTTTCTAACTAAACTTGGTCTTTGCATAGAAAAATGCCATTAACTCGGAACGAATGTCGTTTATCTAAGACTGCGAGTGAAGCTAGGAGATGGATGGGCGACCATCTTCACTATTTCATGAATGTGAAAATTCTCAACAATATCTATAATAATAAAATCAAAGTTTCGAGACCTCTTAAGCCATCCAACTCATCTTTTTCAAACTCCTATCTTCTTGCTACATGACTCCTATATTCTTGCCACATCAGCTTTTATTTTAGAAATTTTTATTTTTCAATAAAAAAAATTAAAAGACAATTATTATTTACTTAATCACATTACTTAATATAATATGGACATTCAAAAGTCTTACATCAAATTAAGTTATATTATGTTGTAATCTATACTAAACCAATATATTGATTAGAAGTATAATATATCGTATCGTATGGCCAAAATTATTAGAAGAGTTATCTAAATTACCAAACAAAAAGAATATGATTTTTTAAAAAAATATGAAAAAAATATTTTTTACTTAATAAAATATCCACAATCTGAATACCAATTAAAAATGACCAAACTGATAAATAATATTTTACGTAGTAAAACCAAAACTTACATATTATTTAAGAATAATCAAACTAACTAACTTATCAAAATACTGCAATTTAGTGGTCAAGAAAAAGAAACTATTTTATTATAAATGACTCAACTTATATATAATACTACTTAGCTTTGATGTTTTAGCAAAATAAATTTTTTTAAAGGATTGGTAGACGTAGTAGCGGTTACTAATTTCAAGTGCTGTTTTTTCCAATTAGGTACTAATCATCTGTTTAATGACTAACAAAAAGCAGTCACTTCAACTAAAAATATAAATTAAAATAAAATAAAAATAAACTATGTAAAATATAAAATAAAAAAAAATACAATATTTTCTACATCGATTAAAATTTATAAGTGTAGACATCTATCTACATGTCAGGAAATAAATAGTTCAATTGAGGTATATTCAATGCCCTTGCACCTCAAAAACACACCTACACCTTCCATACAAATAATAACCAAACTTTGTTACCTTTTTACCCAGTGAGATGATAACAATGAAGCACTAAAAACTAAAACTCCTGAAAGTTTAAAACACATTATTGGTCAAACTTGCAAATTTCATATCAAAGTGTCAATGTACAACTTCCTAGCTACACGTCAAACTTTTATTGTCTCTCGTATTATTCCGAACGACGTTGGCTTGAACGACGAGGCGTCTGAAATAAACAACCCCATATCTGCTGACAGAGCAATTCTTTTCAAGGCTCGAAACACACATCCAAACAAAATATCCGATGAAGACGTGAAGTACGAGAAGCACCCCCGTCTAGACAACTAAACCAACTTATTCACCTCACATTACAAGTTGTTTTTTTGATTTAATTTAAAATCATTCTCAATGTTACAAGTTTTTTCAATTTTCTGTCCCACCATACTATTCATAAGTTCCATCTTATTTCCCCTTTTTTGGTTTAACGTTGCACTATTACGAGATCACCTTTATATAAAATTACTTCCACTCAATATTCATTACTATCAAAATGTTGGGTTTTTAAAAATACGCATACGTTAATAAAGTCATCCAAAGTTTATTGAATCTATCATGACACAAACTTGCAAATGACTTCATTATTCCAATGTGTAGATAATGTATTGATAAAGAGAATGCATGAAACAAAAGATTTATTGTAAGGTAAGATGAACTATATTTATCTTTTTTTTTACATACTTGAAAAACCTAAATTGAATATGAACCGAGTCAAAGAAAAAAGTTAAATAGGTTTCTTTAAAATAAAATTTCTTTAGAATAAACAATTTTCATAATATATTATATAATCAATTAGCTTATATAGCATAATTTAGTTATTATATATTTGGAAAAAATACTAAAATTTAACCATTTATTATATATCTAGATTTTGTCATTCATAAATCAAAACCCTCTAATTACTTGAAATTGAATCTTCTTTTTCGTCCAATTCTTCATCTCTTTTTATTAACTAAGTCTATTTCGATTTTGTTAAAAAAAATCTTTTAAAAAAAGGTTTTGTTTTACATTTTAAATATATTTATGGACCAAAGACAATATAATATGTAACTTAATCTTCGTTATTCGAATTCAAAAGACCTTTGAATGTCCATATTACACATCGGTTGATTTACAATGATGAAATTATTTAATCTTCTATTGAAACTATACATATTCACCACTTTTGAATGTCCATAGTTACTTTTTATTTTTATTTTTTATACCATCCAAAATAATTGGGTTGAATATCTTATATACATGTCATTTTTTCGTTTAGTCAATCCAACTAATAATTCTGATATCTATAATTTGTTCCCTTTATCTAATTTAGACAAACTATAAAAGGATTTGAGGTTATTATATCTTATCGATCTAATTATTCGAAAAGAATAACATCTTATGCAAGTTGGATATTTCAATGACCTAATTTTATAAATAAATACTACTTCATAAAAGATGTATTCTTAAATTGTTCTTCAGATAATATTATAAGTATAGTCTTCAAATAATTGCACACATGTTACCCAACAAATAATAAATAAAACCAGATCAGAATCCTGATTGAAGTCTGCTTCATAACTATAACTCATAACTGAAAAATTGCACTATTTGCCTTCAAACATTCAAAGGACGAGATGCCATTAATAATCTAGCCTGCAACCACATCTACCACCATGATTGCATAATAAGTTGGCTTAACGCAAATAAAAATTTTCCAATATATAGGGCAACATATCTTTAATTTTTCCATTCCAAATAGTAATAAAATTATCCATTTCTGATGCACATACCTTTCATTTCAGAAATACAACGCAAATAACAAAATTTGACAAGTTACCCAACAAATAAACTACACATAAATGTTTCTAAACTAAAAACCGGGCGTAGCCCGGTCAATCCCCTAGTCTTAATAAATAATAAACAATAATTGTATATAGTAATCCCCTTAGAGTGAAGGTTTTACTATCAAAACCTCATTTAGAATTTTAAATAATTTTCTTATAAAAGACCAAGTTTTTCATATTTTGGCTGTTGTGGTGATCAAAATAATTACTCATACATCAAATAATCGATATCTTTATTATATGCTTTATGCTATTGATTAAAAGGTTGTTCATTTCTCCATCATGTTGTTCCATCTGGATGGAGATGTCAATTGTTGTTTGTTTAAATGCATAATTGTGCATCATGATGTTGGATGGAACATCTCAACTTAGTTTAAAATTTTAAAAATTCTAAATGTGATTGGAAGAAACAATTAGACGTAGATGAACTTCATAAAAATTTTAAAGACCAAAATATCCCTTTTTATTTTATTATTATTCTATCTTTTTGACTCTTTTCTATTTTTTTACTCTCTCATTTTTACTCTCTCTCTTCCTACTTTTCTCTCTCATCTTGTTTCTCTTTATTCCCTCTTTTTCTATCTCTCTCATTTTTTCTCTCTCTCCTCTTTGTCTCTCTCTTATCTACTCTCTTTTTTTACTCTCTCTCATTTTTCACTATCTTTTCTCTTTTTTTCTCTCTTATTTTTACTCTCTCATATCTTTTACTCACTTTCTCTCCTCTTTTTCTCTCACTCATCATTTTACTCTCTCTCATCTTTGTCTTTCTCTCCTCTTGTTACATCCTCATATTATAATAATTATGGGTGTGGACATGGTCGTGGTAATACTTGTGGCCGTGGACGAGGAGGAAATGGACGTGGACAAGGAAGAAAGTCTCGTCATGAGAAAAGTTGTTATAGGTGTGGCATGAAAGGGCGTTGGTCGCATACCTGCCATACACCAAAATATTTTGCCGACCTACACCAAGTTTCATAAAAGAAAAAAGAAAAACAAAAAGAAACCAACTTTGTTTATGGCAACGCCGGACCTTTTTTGACCTTGAGGTCGAGCCGCCTTTTAATAGTATAAATAATGATACATATCTCAATGTGGCTGATTACGATATTGATTCTATAGACATCGATGAAAGCCAAAGACACTAAAATCTTCCTGAAGAAGAAAGTATTACATGATGTATAAATAGTTATTGTTTAATAATGTTGCTTTCTATCTTGTATTTGTAAAATAAAGTTTGTTTTTATATTAACGCATTTTTTGAATATTTTCAAATCAGCAAATGTTGAAATGCGAAAACAAGGATAGAGATATTTATAGTACTACAACGCACACAATACTTAAAGATATATATTATTTTTCTTCTCTTCAAATGAACAACTCTGCTGAAAGCGTGAATACTATATCTAGTAATACAAAAGTTATGATAGGCTCCATAAGAGCTTGTTTTTCAATGCCAAGGGGAACAAAATTTGAGATAGATAAAGCATTGTATTCCCCTATATCATATAGAAATTTGATGAGTTTCAAAGATATTTGCAAAAATGAAGATGACGTGCAAACCCTGAATAAAAATTGTGTTCAATATCTTTACATTACATCAATCAATTCGGAAAAGAAATGTATATTGGAAAAGCTGTCAGCTTTATGCTCGGAATGTATTTCACAAAGATAAATATGGTTGAATCATATGTTACAATAAACTCAAAGTTTACATGTACATTCAAAATCTGGCATGAATATTTAGGGACTCTTGTTCAGTCATGATGCGAAAGATTGTGGAAAATAAAAATGGTCATTCACTGAAAAAATGAGAAGATTTTTCAAGCAAAAGTTAAAAATGAATCTCCGGTATTTCTAGAAAGAATACATGGTGATATATGTGGAACTATCCATCCACAATGCCTGTCATTTTGATATTGTGGTATTAATTGACACATCTAGTAGATGGTAACATGTATGTCTATTAAGCACACGGAATATAGTTTTCGCAAATTGAATTGCCCAAATAATCATATTGAGGGCACAATTTCCTGATTATACAATAAAGAAGGCAAATTGTGAATTCACTTCACAAGCCTTCAATGACTATTGTATGTCATTGAAATATTGTTGAACATCTAGTCTCGCATGTTCACACCCAAAATAGTATGGTTGAGTCTTTGATCAAACAAGTACAAATTATTGTTAGATCGTTAACGGTGTTAGCAAGACTCCCAATTTCAATATGGGGTCATGCAATTTTGTATGTTGCGACACTAATTCAAATAAGAATGAGTATATATCATAAATACTCCCCATTAGAATTAATATTTGGCCACAAGCCAAATATATCTTATCTCCGCGTTTTTGGATGTGCGATTTATGTCCCTGTAGCACCATTACAAAGAAAAAAGATGACACTACAAAGGAGATTAGGGATATATATTAGGTATGCATCACCAAGTATAATTTGGTATCTAGAACCAAAAACTGGTGATAAGTTTAGGGCACGATTTGGTGATTGTTATTTTAATGAAGATGAATTTCCATTGTTAGGGGGAGGAACAAAAGAAGCTCATAAAGACATTACATGGTACACAGTGTCGTTGTGAGAGCTTGATTCCCCTACGAAACAACGTAACTGGAAGTTCAGAAAATTGTGCATTTATAAAATATGGAAAATCAAATACCAGATACATTCACCGATACATAAAGAGTGACAAAATCATATATATATATATATATAAATATATATATATATATATATATATATATATATATATATATATATATATACGCGTTGTTAATGTTCCATCAAGATTTATGGTTCTAGAAAAACAAAACGATGATAACATAGCAAATGAGCCTAAGTTTCAACTGAAAAGGGGGAGACCAATGAGATAAAAAATAAGTATCTCCGAATGAAAAAGTATTTGGGAGAAATACATAAAAATGTCCAGAAGAACCAAATCATACAGAGAAAAATCTTGAAACAAAGAGAAAGAAACACATGACATGTCAATCAACTATACCCAAAACAAAAATATTTGTGTTAGAAATGAAATAGAAGATGATGATGGTGGAATTTTCTCATTCTTTGTATCAAAAGAAATTAAAGTGATGATCAAGATCCAAAGTCTATATTAGAATACCAGAAAAGATCTGATTGGGACAAATGGAAAATGGCCATGAAAGTGAATTGTATACCCCCTCAAATAAGAGAATAGTATTTGGATTTGTTGTCATAACGCTTGTACATGCAAACCTCGTTGGATATAGATGGGTGTCTGTCCTGATTTTTTGCCCAAGGTTTTTCTCAAAGACCAAGAATTAATTATGAAGAAACATATTCTCCGATATTTGATGCAATTACCTTCAAATTTTGATGAGCCTATTAGCATCTAAAAATCTAGAAATGCATCTAATGGACGTTGTGACAGCATATCTATATGGATCACTTGATAATGAAATATATATGAAAATCCCAGAAGGATTAAAGATGCCTAAAGCATTGAACTCAAAATCTAAAGAAATATGTTCAGTCAAATTACAACGATCACTTTATAGATTAAAACAATCTGGATGCATGTGGTATAATTGCTTAAGTAAAGGATATACCAACAATGCGATATGCCATTGCATAGTTATCAAAAAATGTATATATCGGTTTGTGATTGGTGCTTGATATGTTAATGACTTGAACATAACTGAGACTCAAAAGGAAATCGATGAGACAAATGAAAGAGTTTGAATGAAAGATCTCTCACAGACAAAATTTTGTATTGGACTCCAGATCAAGCATCTTCAGAATGGAATTTTTGTACATCAATCGAATTATATAAAAAGGATCTTAAAACATTTTTATATGGATAAAACGACTCCTTTGAGTACTCCAATGGTAAATATATCACTTAATATCGACAAAGATCTGTTCCGATCTTGTGAAGACAACAAAGAGATATTAGGTCCTCAAGTATCTTATATGAGCGCTATTGGTGGACTCATGTATCTTGCAAATTGCATTAGACCAGATATAGCATTCGCTACAACTCTGCGTGCAAGGTACAGTTCGTCACATGGAATGAAATAAAACATATATTTTGTTGTCTCTAGGGAACAACTGACTGGTATTATTTTATAATAGAAATTCTAGTGTTGATTTAGTTGTTTTGCATATGTTGGCTATTTATCAGATCCACATAAAGCTTAATCTTAAATCGGATATGTTTTCACAATTGGAGGCACTGCAATTTCTTGGCATTCCCAAAAAGTAGACTCTAGTTGTTATATATGCAACTATTGCACTCCACAGATCATATAGAGAATATGTATGGCTCATGTTAGTTGTGTATAGGATTAGATATATATATTTTTTTTGAACGAAAATTACCACTTCAAAAAAAACTAGAACACCCGACCTACCATGCCTTGCTATGGACCCAGCATCCTACCTGCCCGAGCTAACTCATCCACTTTGGAATTCTTCAATCTCGGGATGACAGACAGTTTGCACTCACTGAACAAAGCTCTCAGCCGACCAAAATCTTCCTGGTACGTCTCGAACGCCGGCCAATCCGTGGGTCGCTGAAGAATATGTCATACCTCCTCACAGTCGGTAGATATCTCCACCTCTCTGATCCCCTCATGCACAAGCACCTCCAATGCGCGAATGACCCATTCTAGCTCTGCATGTAATGGTGATAGACATCGGTGTCCTCTTTCTGATCCCGACAATAGTCCCTCCACTGAATCTGAAAAAGCTATCCAACCAAACCCCGAATATGGGTCAGTTGCTTTCCAGGAGGCGTCCACATAACACTTGAAACCGGTGAACGTCTGATTAGCTGTGGTAGGGAAAATGGACATTGACTTACAAATGTGAGATGTAGATCTTGATATATCTTTCGGAATCACGAACCTTCTACGAACCCTAGACCATTCCTCATAATCCAGGAATGCCCTTCTTAACACTACTCTATGGTCTAAATCCTTACTTGCAAAACAAAAAGCATTTCGTGCTTTCCATATCTGCCAAAAAATCCAAGGGTACACCTCCCTATCCAAATGCTGGGATGAATTTGACAACAAAAAATCCATGTTATGCCAAATCGAGTCCCATGGAAACCTTCCTGGAGTTGAAGGGCTTGGGGACAATGCCCATACTTGCCGGGCCGCAGGACATTCAAAAAACATATGCATTATCGTCTCTTGGTGTGCCGCACAACGTGAGCACCGCGGGTCCCCTCCCAGACTACGCATGGATAAATTCTGTAAAACAGCTATACTACCTATCAAAATCTGCCATAAACAATGTTTAATTTTATTGGGACAATTTAACTTCCAAATTCTCTGAAAGAAACTGTCTGACGTAGGTCCTATATTTGGTTGTTCCTTATAAGCTAATGAGTATCCCGATTTAACCGAGTACCGCCCTGTCTTAGTGAAGAACCATCCCCACTTGTCTACCCATGGGACCCTTGGAATTCGTAACGCCAAAATTAACGCTACATCCTGTGGCGTTAAATACTGACGAACTAGGGTTTCCTTCCATTTTTCTGGTTTGTCGATCAATGAACTGATCTACTGTGATATCCGGGAAAATATGTAACTACGAGCTTATCGCTGGTCGCGGCCAGGAATCCGGAATCCACGGATCCGTCCACACTCTAGTCGTACTACCATCCCCGATTCTTCGAAAAAGACCCTTAGTAATTAAATCCTTACTCGAAACAATACGACGCCACCCATAGGAGGAACATGCCTGTAGTTGGGCTTCTAATACGCTTGTATCCTTATAATATTTACCTTTTAATACTCTGGCTAAAAGAGAATCTGGACATTCTATTAATCTCCAATATTGCTTTGCCAACAACACCGTGTTAAACTCTTCTAAATTTTGAAAACCTAAGCCACCTTTCTCCTTCGGCTGGCAAATGTCCTCCCATTTTTTCCAATGTATCCCTCCCGATGTAGCTGAGTTTCCCCACCAAAATTGTGTAATAGCGGACTGTACTCCACGTAACACAGCTCTAGGAAGACGGAAACAGCTTATCGCGTAAGTCGGTAACGCTGTGAGAATTGATTTGATCAAAATATCTTTACCGCCTCTCGATAAAAATTGTCTTGTCCAATTTTGTATCTGGGCTTCCAATCTAACCGCCACATATGCAAAAATTTGTGCCTTTGATCCACCTAGACTCTTAGGTAGCCCTAGATACATCCCTAGACCTCCCCTATTTTGAATCCCTAGAATGTTCCGAACTGCTTCTATGTTCTCCTGTTTGACCTTATGTCCAAATTGAATCGAGGACTTATCAAAATTAATCTTCTGTCCCGATACTAGTTCATAATCCTCAAGAATCTGCCGTATCATTGTGGCCTCTGCCACTGTAGCTCTACCAAAGAATATCGTATCATCCGCAGACAACAGATGTGAGACTCCCAGAATTCCCCGAGCTATCTTTATTTCTGTGAGTAAACGTTGCTCTACCGCCTTATTTATCTTCGCAATAAGAACTTCTTTGCACAAGATAAACAAATATGGGGATAGCGGGTCCCCCTGACGTAGGCCTCGCTGAGGCACTATTTTCCCCCCAGGAGCCCCATTAATTAGAACTGAATATTCGACACTTGTGATACACCACATGATACATCGAACCCAGTTCTCACAAGAACATAATGTAAGTAATAAAGAACGTATAAAATTTCATTCCACTCTATCATACGCCTTACTCATATCATATTTTATGGCCATGTAATTATCCCTGACAGGACTGCTTGTCCTAAAAGCATGTACCATTTCTTGTGCTATCAATATGTTGTCCAAAATTAGCCGACCGACAACAAACGCCGATTGTGTCTCCGACAGTAATTTAGATAAAACCCTCTTCAACCGCAGATTCAAAATTTTAGATATTATCTTATAAGTAATGTTACAAAGACTGATTAGTCTAAACTCAGTCATAATAGTTGGTCGGGTCGTCTTCGGGAGGAGACATATATTTTTTTTGTTTAACTCTTTCTCAAAATAACCTTTCTCCAAAAATCCATTTATCAGCTGTACCAAGTGTGTCTTAACAAAATTCCAAGAAAACTGATAAAATTGAGCCGTCAATCCATCCGGTCCTCGCGATTTTCCTGAACTCATTAGAAATAGGGCATTTCTGGCTTCACCCTCGTCAACAGGTCGCATCAGAAATTGATTATTTAACTCCGTTATTTTTTTGTCTAATTCCACGAGTGGTAACGATTGACCTCTATTAGAAGAAAATAGATTAGTGAAATAAGCTGCTGCCTCGTGAACTATATCTACCTCTTTGTTTAGCCAAGTTCCTTCACTAGTTACCAACTCTAAAATTCGATTCTGCACCCGTCTCTGTTTGACTTTGGCATGAAAAAATTTGGTGTTCTCATCACCTTCTTGCAGCCATTGATTTTGACTCTTCTGTTTCCAATACATTTCCTCCTCCAAATATACCTCTTTTAGCTTAGTGATAGCTTCTTCCCATTCCTCTAAATTCGGTATAGAGGCATTAGCGCAATTATCGACCACCTGTCATAGTTCTATAATCTGTTGGTGTCGTGATTGGACATTCACCTTTCTCCAATGCGACATCTCCTTTTGACATCATTTTATTTTGTCCGAAAAGGACTCACTATGGGTGTGACGTAAACCATCACCACTCCAACTACGTTCTATGATATCGCAAAATCCTTCTTTTCAATCTATCGCTTGTCAAAACAAAAACATGACATTTTATTCTGTCGATCATCTATTTGAAATTTCCCCAGGATTGGTCTATGGTCCGACCTTATCATCTCCAGGTAATATATTTCTCCTGATAGAAATATATCATGCCAGTGGACATTTCCATACGCCTTATCCAAACAACAACGGACTACACCGTTTCTACGAAC
Source organism: Lepidium sativum (assembly GCA_023374145.1). Classification (NCBI taxonomy): domain Eukaryota; kingdom Viridiplantae; phylum Streptophyta; class Magnoliopsida; order Brassicales; family Brassicaceae; genus Lepidium; species Lepidium sativum. The sequence goes on from JAKUCM010002161.1 coordinate 24,360, forward strand.
TCCCCGCCAGGACCAAATGTTTCCTAATTTCGGGAATTCTAACATACCACAATCTCGAATCATTTGATTAAAATTACTGAACGAATTAAGGCTCCGTAGAACCCCACCTTGTTTTTCGTAGGACCCTGAAAGAGTCTTAAATTATTAAAATAAAAAATGATATTAATATTATATCAAACAAATAAGAATAATATGAATTCAATTATAATTATGAAAAAGGAAATAATATTAATGTTATATCAAACAACATTATTAAAATATGAAATGGATATTTGTTTATCTTGAATCCACGGTGGAAAATTATAAAAGGTGACAATTACGAAGAGACTTATACATAAACGAACGTGATATATTTCTCTTAAAATTAGTCGAAATAGCAAGGAAATAAAGATGCCTAACTTATGTGAATATTTTAATAATTGTGCTAGTTGTATGAAAAAATTAAGAAATGAGAAATAATAAGAAATTAAAATAATAAAAATTGTGTGTTAGTTGTGAATACGATTTATTTTAAATTATAAAAACAAAAAGTATACATTTACTAAAACAAATTTATGTTAGCTTTTTCTAATTTTAATATCGAGGCGATGAGGCGATAAGGCGATAAGGAGGTGATTCTCGACGAAGGCGTCTTCTCGTCGGCTAGCGGGGCTTCTCCGGTGTGGCGATCTCGTGGTACTAGTAGGGATTAGGTTTCTCCTTGGTCTCTAGCTAGGTAGCTTTCAATTTCTAGGGTTTCTGTTCTCTTTTCTCGGTGGTTTTGGATTAGGGTTTCTGCAAATCTTTCTGCTGGGGCTGTTAGTTTTGGGGTTTTGGGTCCCCTCGGCTTTGGGTAGAGGAGTCGATTAGTGTCTCCTGGAGTGGTGTTTAGGTTTTCGGTTCTCAAGTTTGAGTCGGGCTCTGGTGGAGGGTTTTAGTTGTCTGTGCTTCCTGGTTGTTGTCTGTGGGAGTTTCTTCGTCGTTTCTGGCCATGCGCTTCTCTCTCGATGGTAAGTTTGGATCAGCAGCGGACAGGTATGTCGTTTCGGCCTATACTCGTATTACACTTTTCAATTCTCTCAATTAGTGATTTTGGTCAAATTGGATATGTTGTTAAATGTTGGTGCTTACTTTGGACTAAATGGAAACTCATGGACATGAATATCACAATCCCTGATAACATTATCTTTAGGGAGTGGTTTTCTATTCCGTTTTGTGATCTCAAACTTAGTGCAAGTTTTGGAAAAAAGAAATCTGAGAAGGGGATTGCAATGATCTTTGATAAAACACATAAAGGTTATAAATTGATGAAGGTCAATAGTAATATGATATACGGTGAGGATTCAGGGGATAAGACTAATTCTATTATGATGAGATGTAGTCTTAGATCTATGTTTCAGAGTAATGTTAGACGTGGTTATGAGGTTCAAGTATGTAGTAGAGAAATTGCACTCATTAAGCCAATCAAAGGAGGGATATGTGAAATCTCGATTAATGATTATCTAGTTAACGTAGTATTGGTGTTCCATATTCACAAAAACTTACAAGTCTTGGTAATTTCCAGATTGATCAGTGCAGTCTTTATGGGGAGAATTAAGGGACATGGAGTTGAATTGGACTGCCAACATCATGTTATCTGGTATTGGAAAATGGCGAGGATAATTGAGGATTTCAAGTTACAGGAATGGATTAAGGTGAACTGGTCTACAAGCAGAATTTTGCTTCAGATGATCTCGGCACTCGCCATACCTATACAGGTACACAAAATTAAGCAAATTATTACTTTCAGTTGTGTACCAGCAATTTCAAAATCCCTAAAAATCTGGAATGGATTGGTTGTTGAAAAAAAAATATTTGGTAGATTTTTAGGGGATTTCGAACTTTCGAATTTGAAAAAACTAAAAAAGGGGAGTTTGGTATATCTTTGTGGCTGTGGATTAATAACAAACCTAAATAATAGGGAGAGAAAACGATATGCAAATGTCGGTCTTGTGAAGTCTATAAAGTCTCACGGTTTGCAACTAATGTTTAATGAGTTTAAGTCTTGTGTAGTCAAACAGAAAATCAAGTCAGTCGTTGATTTTTATAGTTTGGCTGGGTCTTTAAGTTTAATGGCGCAACTAGGATTACAAAAGAAGAGTGTGGAGGCTAATTCTCCACCTCGTTTGCTGAAAATCAGAATTCCAAAAATTGATAATTCAGATTTGTTAGCTCGTAGTTCTAAGGTAATGATGGGTAGGTGTTTGAATCCGGCTATTCAAAATGTAGACACCTTTCTCTTCCGAATGCCACAGTTTTGGAATTTGGTGGGAAAGGTTAAAGGGTTAAATCTGGGAAATGGGCGTTTTCAATTTGAATTTCAATCTGAAGTTGATTTGCTTAGTGTTTTTGATTATGGGTCTGTTAACTTTGACAACTGGATGGTAGCCTATGCTCCGTGGAAAGCAATGGCGGATGCCGACTACCCCAATTTAATTCTTCTTTGGATTAGGATCACCGGTATACCTTTTGAATATAGAGTTGAGGAGGTTTATCGGGTGGTGGCAGGGTCTCTAGGATCAGTAGTATCAATCGATGTAACAAAAGCACAAGTCTTAATAGAGATTCCGTGTTCTAGGCCTCTCATTTTTTTTCGGTATTAGAATTTGAGGAGGGTAGAGAATCTAAGGTGATGTTTGAATATAAGAGACTAGTAGGCTTTTGTTCGCTGTGCTATCGTATGACACACGATGCGACAGTATGTTACAAAGTAAAACAGGAGTTAAAGGATCAGCCTAGTTTGGGTAATAAGTTGGTGGGAAATACTAGGAGAAATAGGAGTTTTAAAGGGGCTCTGGTAGGAGGTAAAAGAAGCGTGGGTATAGTGGCTAGGGCTGTAACTTCCAGAGATAATCCCGAAGGGAGTAAGAGAAGTCGTGGCGAAGTGTCTAAGTTGGTAAGAGAGACGGATCGAACAAAGGTAAAAATATCTTTATTCGGTTTATTTCAAATCATGTTTCTGGTTTTTGAATTAAGTTTTTATCATTCTCAGGAAACGAAACCTATAGAATTCTGGGAGTGGAAGCATTGGGGATAAGGTCCGAAGGCCTTTATTCCAGAATGAGATGGAGAGTTCAGCTGATATAGCAGGTGACAATGGGAAGGCTAGCGCAGTCCCGAGCACTAGTTTAGCAGAGATTGTGGAAACTAGAAGTATGGACGATAAGGAGCAAACAAGCTCTGTATCGGTCAATGAAGATGATGACATGAAGTGGATCAGTGGAGATAAGGTTGATGAACTGTTGGCGAATGCTGACCTGGAATCACATGAAGGTTCGGGTTTACTTGAGGTTGCAGCTGCTGGTAACAGGGGGTTATCAGCAGAGGAAGAGGCTCAAATCCATGCTGCTTTCATCCAGTCAATGCAGACTGGAAACGCGAATCAAATAGTTAAATCTCTGCCTGGAATGGGTAGAGCTCTTTCGAAGGTAGCTACTCCTTTACGTGGAGTTAGCACGAAGAAAATGGCTCTGTTGGGTACGTTGTCTCCACGAAAGACACTAAAACCAAGCAAACAGAAGGAGGCGAAGCCTAAAGACTTCGAATTGGAGACTGCAATGTTATAACTTATTTAATGTGTTTAACGTCTGGTTCAATTTCTATTTTCATTTTGGAAAGTATGGGCATAATAAGTCATATGGGACATTTTCGATTCTTATTTTTAGTTGTTGTAATCACATTTTTATTAATAAAAACTATCTTTGGGCTTTGTGATGACCAGGCCAAAATAGGATTTCAACTAGATCAAAAGGAAATATTGGGCTCCAGATCCAATTGGCCCAATGTCAATATAAAAAGGCAAATTTTTATGCATACTGGGCCGTGTAAGGGTCTTTCGAATCCATTCACAAAATGGGCTCTTGTTTCTGTTAGAGAAAATACAATCTCAATTATGGGCCAGGTTTGGGGTAAGACATAATTTACCAAAAATAATTGCACCTTTCATTTATAATAAAATTGGAGTTTTTAAGAAGGTGCTTAAGGAACTTAAACAAGTTCAATTATGTTTAGATTTTATATGAAGCTACAAACACTATGTTGGAACTGCCAAGGAATTGGTAGTAAAGTAACTATTAGTTATCTACGGGATATTTGGACTAAATATAGACCATAATTCTTATTTTTATCACAAACAAAAAATTCCTATATGTTCTTGGAAAAAATACAAGTACATCTAGGTTATAAGTTTATGACTACTGTGGAACCTATCGGTAGTAGTGGAGGACTAGCATTATTATATTCGGACCACTATGATGTTGTTATAAATTACAAAGATAAAAATATGATTGACATCTCTATGGAAGTTGAAGGTCATAAAGTAAGTATCACCTTTTTCTATGGTGAACCGGTACCGAGAAAACAAGATTATATATGGGAACGGTTAACCCGGATGGGGTTTAGTAGAATAACACCTTGGTTGATTATAGGAGATTTTAATGAGTTGACCGGAAATCACGAAAAGCAAGGAGGAGTCCTGCGCGGTACTATGACTTTTAGAGCTTTCATTCAGATGATTAGGGATTGTGGATTGGTGGAGTTCCCAAAAATTGGTAATTATAGGTCTTGGAGGGGTGTCCGTCAGAATGGGGTGGTACGTTGTATTCTGGATAAAGCGCTCGGTACGGGAGAATGGCATGATGTTTTTCCACTATCTGAGATAGAATACTTGGAGATGATTGGATCGGACCATAGGCCGATCATTGGTCGTTTCAGGGATACGGCAACTAAGCCTATAAAGAAATTTGTTTTTGATAAGAGATGGATTAATGAGGAAGGATTCAGAGAAATACTGGAACAGAGCTGGAAGTGTTTCCCATTAAATAGAGGTATTTCTTTTGCCAAGAAAATACAATGTTGTCGCCGGGAGATTTCACATTGGCGAAGTAAGAATATTAGACCCGGGCGACAGAAATTAGAAGAACTAAAACAAGTTTTGGAGGATTGTAAGAATTCCCCTGTAGATGATCAGAGAGGAATATTGGAGGCAACAATGAATTTAAAAAAGGCATATGTGGAGGAAGAGGTGTTTTGGAAACAAAAAATTAGAATCAAATGGCTCCAGGAGGGAGATGAAAACACGAGATTTTTCCATGCTCAGACGCAACAACGTAGAGCACAAAATAAAATAGTTGGGCTCTTAAGTGATCAAGGAATTTGGCTGACAAAAGAGGAGGATCTTTATGGGGAAGCATCGCGATATTTTAGAGGCCTTTTCTCGAGTGTTAGCAGTACACAAATAAATTGTGATATAGTCAAGTCAAGAGTATCTGAAATTGATAATCAATGGTTAATGAGGAAGGTAACAGTGGAAGAGGTTAAAACCGCCTTATTCATGATGGATCCGGGGAAAACACCGGGTCCAGATGGTATGACTGCTCTGTTTTTCCAATTTTCATGGGAGGTGGTCAAGACAGATCTATTAGAGTTGGTCAATAATTTCCTACATTTTGGATATTTTGATAGGAGTTTAAATAAGACTAATATTTGTCTCATACCAAAAAGAGATCGTCCAACTAGAATGATGGATTTTAGGCCAATTAGCTTGTGTAATGTTGGATATAAGTTGATATCTATGGTTATGTGTTTAAGATTAAAGAAATTATTACCGAAACTTATTTCAGAAACGCAGACTGCGTTTATACCTGGCAGATTGATATCTGAGGCACATGAAATGTTTCATGCGCTACGCACAAATGGATCAATTAAAAATAAGTATATGGCTATCAAAACTGACATGAGTAAAGCCTATGACAGGATTGAATAGAATTTTGTAAGAGCTATGCTTGGTCAGATGGGTTTTTGTGCCAAATGGGTTGAGTGTGTGATGCATTGTTTAACAACTGTTGAATTTGCAGTGTTGATTAATGGGGTACCAGGGGGAAGTATTATACCTCGCAGAGGTCTCCAACAAAGGGACCCACTGTCACCTTACATCTTTATTCTATGTACAAAATGGTTAATTTGTAGGCTGAAAGTGGCGGAACAACAGAATGTGTTAACTGGGTTGTCTATAGCTAGAACAAGTCCTGCCATCTCTCATCTTCTATTTGCAGATGACAGTTTATTTTTCTGTCAGGCCAATTTAGCAGAGGCCAGACAAATTTTAGGGATCTTGAAAGAGTATGAGGCGATATCGGGTCAACAAATAAACTTTGAGAAATCTGCCATACAATTTGGTCATGTTGTCTCCGAGGATATAAAGAGACCGATTCAACAGATTTTAGGGATCTCCAACATAGGGGGTATGGGTACATATTTAGGGTTACCAGAAAGTATAGGGGGAGCAAAGACTAAAGTCTTGCGTTTATAAGGGACAAACTACAAGCCCGCATCTGTAATTGGTCAACTAAATTTCTTTCTAAAGCCGGAAAGGAAATTTTGATAAAGTCTGTTTTGACAGCGCTACCAACCTATGTGATGTCATGTTTTAGACTTCCTAGGGGGACGATTCAGTCTCTAAACTCAGCTATAGCTCATTTTTGGTGGTCGGGATCTGGAGAGACTAGAGGAATACATTGGCGTAGATGGAACACCATGTGCAAGCCAAAACTGGAGGGAGGATTGGGTTTTCGAGACTTGGAAAACTTTAATACTGCAATGCTAGCAAAACAAATATGGCGACTATTAGATTATCCAAATTCCCTGTTAGCTAAGGTGCTGAAGGGTAGGTATTATAGGGACCAATGTTTATTAGAAGTTTCCCTGAAACCATTATCTTCATATGGGTGGTGTAGTCTAAGCTCGGCGCGAGACCTCGTTCAAATGGGAAGCATTAGGCGAATTGGTAATGGGAGAACAATGCGAGCCTGGTATGATCCGTGGATCCCGGACATGAGACCCAGACCGGCAGGCTGGTCAGAATTGAACTTATTCCCAGATCTGACACTGGATCATTTTATTGATAAACCTATTGGTAAATGGAAAGAGGTTTTAGTTCGTCAATACTTTCATCCTCAAGATGTCGATTTGATACTGGGTATTCCGATCCCAATAAGGGACCGCCCGGATTATTGGGGGTGGCATTACACACCCACCGGACGATATTCAGTTAAATCGGGATATCATCTTGCGAAACAACTATCAGACACTGAAGTCAGACAGTGGGGTCTAAACTTTGAGGTCCTGTATAGTCATATCTGGAAGTTGGATTGCCCGAACAAAATGAAACATTTTATCTGGCAAATCCTATCTGGATGTATATCAGTCATTAAAAATATAGTCCACAAAGGTTTAAATTGTGATATGAGATGCAGCCGTTGTGACGAGGAACAAGAGTCGGTTAATCACGCCCTGTTCCTATGCCCACCGGCCCTCCAGGTGTGGGCGTTGTCATGCATTCCATCGGCACCAAATGTCTTCCCAGGTGCTTCTGTCTGGTTTAACTTAGAGTATCTGTTTCAAATGATGAAGGTCAGAAACGAATGGCAAGGATTTCCGTGGATTATTTGGCAGATATTGAAAGCAAGAAATGCTTTTTGCTTCTCTGGTAAAAGTCTGGATCCATTAAGTGTATTAGATGTTGCCGTAACAGAACATCATGAATGGTCTGGGGCAACTTTGGAGATGTCTAATAGTAGTGGCAATAGTTCTACTAGGGACCTTATAAAGAAGTCAAAGCTAGTTTTCCCTACCACAGCTAATTTGCAATTCACAGGCTTCAAGTGCTTTGTGGATGCGTCCTGTAAGGATACTGACCGCTACTCTGGGTTAGGTTGGTATTGCTTTTCAGATTCAGTGGGTGGAGAACGGATGGGAGCTAAACGGGTGTCCATGAGTTTTTCTGTCTTACATGCGGAGGTGGAGGCAGTATTATGGGCGATGGAATCTTTGCGGCTTCTACAAGTTTCGGAAGTTGAGATCTCGACAGATAGTGAGTTGGTGTTTCGGATCTTCGATCAACCTGATGATTGGCCTGCTTTCAGCCCTTACCAGGAGGAGTTCATGCGGTTGTGGTCATCTTTCTCAACCTTCTCATTGTCGGTCATACCGCGAGCGATCAATTACAAAGCGGACGCGTTAGCTAGGCGGGCCAGGGAGTTCCTTCATGATCGGTTACCTCTTCAGTTTAGATCTCAATCTTATTATGCCGTTGTCAAAAAAAAAAAAAAAAAAAAAAAAAAGTAATACTAATATTATATCAACAAAAAATAAATAATATGGATTTAATTATAATTATGAAAAAGAAATTATAATAATGTTAGATCAAACAATGTTATTAAAATAACAAAAGAATATATTTAACATCGAATCGATGGTAGAAGATTTTGAGAGGTGAATAACAATAGTGAAGAGGTTTATACCAAAAAAAAACTTGGTCTACTACTATTAGAATTTGTTGAAATAGCAAAGGGATAAAGATATTTAGGTAATCTAAAAAAATCAATAATTATCAATAACTATGTGTCAATTGTATGAAAAAAGTAAATAAGAAAAAGAAAAGAAAAATGAAAAAAGAAAGAAGAAAAAAGAAAAAAGAAAAAGAAATTGTATGTTAGTAATGAATATGATTTATTTTAAATTATTAAAATAAGGAATAACATTATCATTATATCAAAAAAATAAGAAATAATATAAATTTGATTATAATTATGAATAAATAAATTTATATTAATGTTAGATCGTATATGTATATTACATTTAACTATATATATGTGATATTTGTTTGTCTATATATATATATATATATATATCTTATGATACGATTTGTATATGAAAATTGTTTTAATTTTGTATATAACTAATATACAAAAAATAATTTATGGTCTATTATATAATAAATTATGACTCGTTGAAACTAACTTTTTGACTCATACTATGTATGAAACATATATTTTTGACCTATGTTTATTTCTATTTTGATGTGTTATAATTTTTGTATATAAATTTAATGAGTTTTGTTCTTTTGACTTTTAGATTCGTGTTCATATCATCCTCTGTCAATTGTTTTTGACTCGTGTTATAATATATATATTTTGACTCGTGTTCATTTATGTTTTGATGCATTACGATTTTTGTTTTTAATTTTTTTTTGTAAAAGAAATTATCATTTTTTGTGTAGATATAGTACTTGTTCTTTTTCCTTTCTTTTTCATGTACAATTTTATTCGAAAGAACTATACCTGTCAATATAGTATCCGTATCAGTCTGATATCGTATGCGTAACTGTTTTTTTTCTGAAAAACGGATACCTGGGTAAAACGGATAACGGATACGAATATTAAATTTAGGGATCGGCGGATAACGGATACGGATACAAATATTAATTTTACAGATCGGCAGATAACGGATACGGATACGGATAATGCAAAAACTAAAAACAGATATCCGCAGATATTTATTTTTTTCTTTTACAGAATATTTTTAATTTTTAAAAATTATATTTTTTAATTTTTTAAATATTTTTAATTAAAATAATAATAACATATATCCATTTTTGACGGATATATGTACTCTAGATATCCGTTAAAAAGGATTTGGATACAAATCAAAATTTGGCAAATCGGTCGGATATGGATATGGATATTCTGAAAAAGGCCCGAATATCTGCTCCGTAATAGTCTTAGAAAGAACCCCGAGTTTAAAATACAACATATGATAACGATAGGATAGGAAACACAATTAATAGTCTCTCTTGGTCAACACCAGTAAATTATAGGAATTAATACAGAAATAAAAAAAAGTAATTGGTACAAAAACATTACTATAATGTATGAATTGTATTGAACAAAAAGCTAAATAAATTAAATTTTATTGTATTTTATTTTCCCTTATATATTATATTATGTATTTATCACAAAACAATAATCAAACAAATGATCTATATATTTTCGGTTATAATAATTATCCATATAATCGTTTATTAATGGTAAACGAAATCTCTAATTTGTCTTTACAATAAATACATAATTATTAATTTCTGATTATTAAATTCTGATTTTTCTGAAATATAAAGATGTTATATAAGGTAAATAGTATTACATAC
>JAKUCM010002162.1:0-69887 GCA_023374145.1 Lepidium sativum
AAGGTTAAACTTAAGAGAATATTTTAAAACGAGTCTTTTTGTTGTTGTTGTTGTGTAGATTGTAAGAGATACCGCAGGAGTGCCTGAAGTTTTAACGAGGGTGGAAACATCATCTTCGAGTGTTGTAGTGAAACTTGAATACAACAGTTAAAAACATAATTCTTGTGTTACTCTGTTTCTCTGTCTGTGAATCTCAAAAAGAAAGAAGTGAACACAAACTTGCCAGTCTCGAATACTGGACATACCGAGACCTCTTTTCTTCCTCTACTTTGTCTTTTGTCTCATATATATCTTTGTTGATACCATTCGTGAATATTCCACTAATCCATTTGATGGATCTTTAATAATTATCAGTTCATCTCCATTGGCCTTTAGGACATGTTTAATGGTGATAATCTAAAAAGTATCTAAAAAATTGTTTAGTAATAAATTTAATAGAAAAGTATCATTGGTCTCTATAAAAGATATCATTGGTCTCATTGTGTAGAGACGTATCAAGCATAATCTCACCATTTTTTTACCTTTTTATTATTTTAAATTATATGAGACTATCATAATCTCACCATTAAACATGCCCTTATTTCTAATTTTGGTGTGAAAACAACATTTGACCACTTACCACACACATTTCTATTTTTTCCATATGATATTTATAAAAAAAAAATTGAGTCAATCACTTAAGAAGTAGGACTCTAAGTATTTCATAAAATCAATTCATTAGCAACATGTAAAACAAATAAAAGTTATTTCCACAAAAACCTAATAAACCAAATAAAGACCCCACTTAGAACAGAACAAAAAGAAAGTTACTTAAGAGGCAGAGTTACACGAATTGTGAGTGGGAATCTGAGAAAACTGAGAAAACTGATCCACCATGTAAATGAGAGGAAGTAGAGGAGTTAGAAGATGCAGAAGCATCCATAGACGAGGGAAAATACGGAAATTCACCAAGCTCTTGAATAAACCCTTGAAAATCTCCCAAACCATTTAAGAACCCTCCCGAGCTCTCACCAGCACCATTACCACCATTCCAAGTCATGGAGATATGTTCTGAGTTTTAAACAGAACGTCCCTTGATCACAATGCTCAGGTTTTCTTTGATTCTCTGTGTTGGTCATGTCTTGAACTTGGCGATGATGACGATGAGTATCTCTTCGAGGTTTTGTTTTGACAACGTTACGGTCTTCTGGTTTACCGGTGAGGCTTTGAACAAGCTCACGGAAGTTGGCAACGTCTGTCTTGATGATCTCAGGAGCAAATATGTGAATTATACGGATCTTTGGTTTTGATTTGGTTATGGAGTACGACTGTTTGTGTAACGATATGTTTGATGTTGAGCTTCTTCTTTTCTCAAAGATCGTGGCTTCCATTTTTGGAGTTAGTAAGGTTTATTGTCTCACAATATAGAGAGAAGAAGAGAGAAAGAGAGAGAGTTGCTGAATTTGATTGCAAGTGAAGATCTTTACGTGTTATATAGGAAGAAAGAAAATTGATAAGTATGAAAAAAAACATTATTTAAATTCATTTGTCTACAACTTAATTCCTTTTAATTTATGTGATGTTGAGCTTAAGAATAATTAATGGTCACTTTTCATTTTATCTATTTGATAGAATTTTACTCAGAACACACTTCCGATGTATATAATATAGTCATCATGTATATTGTATAATAGAAATAAATATTTCTCGAGTCTTGTTGATATACATATTTGGTATAATTAGTTGGATTAAATATGTTTAAAGAAAAAACTATTCGTAACAATCAATTACATGTAGCTATTTTTCTTGTCACAACATGCAGGTAGTTATTGAATTATGAGAAAGATGTGTCAGTAAGCTAGGTTGCTAAGACATGTAATAGAAGAACACAGAACAAATTGGTCCCCTCCCACTAACCATATTAATCTTCATGTTGTAATTTCTTTAATATCTCATTTTAATATCTAACATAATATTAATATTTTAAATTTTCTCTGTCAATTTGTTCTTGTGAATTATATCGTAGATAGATGCAAGTAGTATATAAATAACTAAATAAGTGAGATATTCCAAACTTGGCTCCATGTAAACACAAACTCTGATGGTTTGAGCTTACAACAGTTTCATGGTTGGTCAACGTATAAACTTATCTATATAATTACCAAAAAAAATTCGTCAACCGTTTTCTGAAAAGCATGAAATTATTACTCAAGATGTTTCGATGGATTCCACACAAAAATTCTCAACATAACCTATATATTCATATGAGTTTATACTAAATTAAGAAACAATTAGTTTTAAATTAATCATCAAATGAAGAAAAGTTGGAGATGAGTGATTGGATAATAAGGGAAAGTAAGAATGTGAAGACATGAAAATGGCATGACTCTCTGCGGTGACTTTGGCTTACCTCTCACCTTTAGGTCTTCTCACGTCCTTCTTCTCTGAATGCACGAGGCAGTTTCACTTTCTGACGTCTATTTTTATCCATTTTCGTTCATTGTATCAATATACGAATACAGCAAAATATTACTACGAAATCATTTATTTAAGGAAAATATTCAAAGAATCTTAATCTATAAACAACAAGCTCATATATATGAGTGATCAACCACAAAATAAGAAAAGAATATATACTAAATTATCATCCCTTGTTAATATGTATATGACAACTTTCCAATACATTAAGTTAACGAATACATTTAGAGGCCTAAGCTATACATCTATATATACTACCTTAAATATATAATTAATTAGACATATTCTTAGCCTTAATACGTGTGTGTATCGTCCTTAATAATAATAATACATCTTAGCTTTTAACAAACAAAACAGAATATGCATTTTATCAAGTTAAATGCTACAAGATACAATAATGGATAAAGACACAACAATGGATAAGGACAGTTTTTTTTGGATCTTATAGTTTATTTGTAAAGTCAGAAATGATAAATTATTAATCTATATTGATCAAAATTTTCAGGTTGTATTTCATCGTGCTAAAAAAAACTGTTATTTGAAATCTTGCGGCTCAAAATAGCTTTTCGAGTAGCGAAGAAGTGTTGTTGGCTAGCCAAATTGTTCCTGTCGAGTAGCAAGTATTTTTCCTGTCTCTAGTGCTTCACTCCAGGTTCTCAGGGTTTACATGTTTTGTGAATGTTTCTTGGAAATATTCAGAGCTATTTTCCAATCTTGACTGGTTTTGCTTTGCATATTCTCCTTCATCATCAAGTCTAGGAGCTCGGAGTATTCCCAATGTCATCTCTCCTTTGTCAGCTTTTTGGAGGTTGCTTTTCCTATTGACTGTTCAGATATTTTAAAGATGATGGCGGATCTTACGAATCCTGGTAGCCGACCAACTTTTTCCTGTTCTAGAGGAGTTTGCCCATTTTCAAAATTTCTTCCGTCACTTTTCACTATTTTTTATTTTTTATTTGCTCAACCACAAAATTAAATTTCTACCGTAGTGTTAGAAGCCTTTCTAGAAATCGGATCTTTGTGGTCATTGGCTCAACCATTTATTCTAGTAAAGTTGGAAAAAATATAACAATGGATAATGGCCGTCCGATTAAGAGTAGAAATATGAAAAGATCAAAGCGCCGAAAGTAAACAGAAAAGATTTGGTTTTGTAACGTGCGTCAGCGACTCAGAGTCGAACACACACAGGTCTTGTGGTCTCTTTTAGATACGGCCCACATGTGGGTAACTAGACCATTGAGTGTATGACACGTTTCCATATCAAAGCCGCGTAGATTGTGGTCCTCTCTCTATATGTCTTTGACGTGGTTCCCATTTTTCACAACTTCTACTGTACCTCTCTCCTTAGCTGGATTCTGGACCCCACATCAATAACCATTTCAAAAAACAAAAAATTCAACCATTTATGTTTTAGAAATAAAATTTATTTATTTTAAATTAATGTTTTAAAATTCTATGCAAAATTTATTGCACTTTTAGTATTTTTAATTTTTTAAATTTTATAAATTAATTTGTGATTGATTAAAATATTTTAAAATTTATGATAAATTATATTTTGCTTAAAAAAAATAAAATAATTAATGATTTCTATTCTCTGTATTATTTTTCCTCTAAAACTAGTAAAAGGAAGCCCAATAGCTTATTGTTATATGCACGTGTGAGAGAGTTCAGTATAATGGGCCTTATTCGTATCAATCTACTTTAGGCCCATGGGCTTAATGTGTTAACAGAGAAAACAAAAACAGAAACGACAGATAAATAAACTACCAGAGATTTGTCCACCTTTCATTTAAATCATTATCTGCCTTATCTTTTTGCTTCGGAAGATCCACATTATTACAGCAAAGACCAGCATGTAATACCCGTTATTTTTCCATTAAAAAAGGGTAAAAATCGGAAAAGGACTTCTGGAGCCTCTATCCTTATGTCCAACCAAGAACTTTCGTTAAGATTACAAAATTTTCCCCAATTTCTTAAGAAAAATGTTCATTTAAAGCTAATAAATTCGTTTACTCGATCACTATACTCTCTGTAGTGAACTTCTTGGCTTTGATTAAATCTTGTCTCGATTTTGATTTCGGGGGTTTTTAACGGGGAAGAAGATGAAGGCTTCGATGAAGTTTCGGGAGGAGCAGAAGCCTCTTTTTAGGGCTAAGGTTCCTTTGAGTATTTTAGGTTTGCCGTTTCAATCTGGAATTGTCGCCGGAGAATCGAAGGAGCTTAGTTTGAATCTCTCCACCTTTTTCGATCTGGACCTGCTCTCAAGGTCACTTATCGTCCAAACGATTCGTGGAATCCTTTCTCTCTAATCGTTAAAACTGGGACAGGATCTTTTGGCTCTCCGACTTCAAGCTCCATGCTCATGAGCGCTGAATTCAATCTCCTTGGTAAAGGTAATCCTAGCTTCATGCTTCACTTCAAGCCTCAATTTGGAGATTTCTCATTCAAAAAGACTCACACGTCGTCTGGTTTCGAGACGAATCTGTTCAAATTGAATAATGGATCTGTTTCGGAAGAAGATTCTTCTATTGAAGTGGTGGATGCCCCAGCGGTCAACGGATTAGGCGGAGGATTCAGAAAAGTCACGGTTCTACCATCAAATTCTGCCGGAGACATCGCTGGATTGCTCTCCGGTGTCGAAGTCGCGGCGAGGACGTCACTACCTGTTAGAGGACGCGCCGTCTTGAATTGCCGGTGGGGCGTTAGGGTTCCTACGGAGATCAGACGCGATTTCGATCCAAGGGCTGCGATGTCGTTGAGGAGATTTCCGTTTCTTGTGATGAATAAAATCGGGATCGAACACGTGGATGGCTCAGAAGCTAAAGATACCAAATCCACGAACGATCCGGGTAAAATCTCGGGTTTGGGTCAAAGTGCTGACGTGGAGGACATGCGTTCGGCTGTGATTCGGCAAATGGAGGAGCTTCGGTCGGAAAACAAACAGCTGAAAAGAGCCGTCGAAGATCTCCGGGAAGTGATGTCAAACACTCGTCCATTCTCGCCTGCGACTATAGATTACGGATCACATTCAAAATACCGCGAACCTGAGAGGAACAACAATGGCGGGAGACCAAGAGCCGATCGATGGAGCAGCGAGAAAAAGACAACATCGGATTACGGGAAGAAAAACAAGGAAGAGGGTGATGTGGCAGAGGAGCTGAAGAAAGCTTTGAAAGGATCCGCTTGAAGAAGAAGCTGCTTCAATGGTATTAATACTCTTTCGCAATTGCAACTACACTCGTCGACTTAATTAGCTATGGCTTTTGTATATATGCGTTGAATTTCTGGTTTATCTTCAAGAATTGCAGAACCTGTTTTGAATCTTTTGATAGACTTTTATATGAGATAATATTTCTGATAATGTCCATATTGATTTGGTAAGCAGATTGATTTGATATGAGATAGTTTAAAGCTTGATGGTGAATTAGTGAGCTATGAGCTCAGACAATAGACATTATTCTGCAGGGAAGACATTATTCAGTAATCATCTTCTTAACCTCGTGCTAATCTCTGTTCTAACAGAACATCTCGAAGCTGTTTCTTCCTATAGTTAATGTCGATGTCAGTTTAGTGAAAATCTTTGTACATGTCTTTGTAGGGAGAGGCATTGTCCACATTATTCAACTTGAATTGGTTTAAATTAAGTGATTCCGCTCAAGATCGAACTCTGGAAAGCGTTCACAAATCTGCTGCACCTCCTTCCAAGTTGCGTCCTCCCTCGACAAATTCTTCATTGTATCAGCACCTCGTATATAACATGACGATTACATCGGACTTCTCTTTTATCATAAACCAAATCTGGCCACAGATGAAGTGATCCATCATATCCCAAGGGAGGTAAAGAATAAGACTGGCTTATTGATCAAGAAGAATAAAATAAAGTTATGAAAAATCAACGGAAAGTCAACTGGAAGATCTCATGTAGCGCAGGCCGAGAAACCGGGTATCGCAGTCCAAGGATCACTGTACCGCGGTACATCGAGCCTCGTACTGCAGGTCGAGAAACTCGTACCACGGGATGAGGAAGTCTCGATGGTCGAGAAATCACGTACTGCAGGACGAGAACTTTCAAACTGACGGTCGAGATATTCCCTTACCGCGGGACGAAGAATACTCGTACTGCATGACGAGAATCTCGTACTGCGGGTTGAAGAACTCTCGTACCATGGACGGAGGACTCACATACCCAAGGTCGAGGAGTCTCGTATGAAAAAGTCAACACTTCAAGAAATCAAAGTGTAGCCTTGGTGTAATGGGAAAGAGGCCTTGGTCGAGATAGTTAGGGTCCAATTAGGACCTAACTAGTCACAAGTTACCGTTGGAGCAAAATGACAACATGTGACATTGTGTCCTTGGGCGAAAACCGAGAAAAAAGACGGTCATTATCATCCTCGGGGCGCTACCTTCCTCGCGGACCGGACACCTCGGGATCACCATTTTCTCTCCCCTCTCCAACGGCTACAAAGACAACGGCTAGGGTTTTTGAGTCTTATATTCTATGTTGTCTCTCCATAAATTGACTTGTAACACATGTATGTAATTAACTCGATTTTGCAATGAAAATTCGATGTTACAAACAATTCTCCTTCTCCTTCCTTATGCACTCTAAATTCTAACATGGTATCAGCGCCAAGTTCTATCTTTGCAAGTCTCTAAATCTCAAAATCTCTTTACTCTTCACCCTCTCCAAATCTTCTTCTCTCTAAATCATCAATCTTTTTCTCTTTAACCGTTGGATAATTTTTCCTTCACACCTTACTAATAGAGAACTCAAAACTTTTGGGAGTTCATGTTATTCTCCAAGGTCCTAATTACCTCCAATGGGAAAGAAATGTGAAGACCATACTCGGTGGACGTGGCTTATGGGAACATGTCGAAGTTGGAACCGCACCTAATCAAGTCACAAGTGTTGATAGGAAACAAGTGGTAGTCTCTGGGAATAATAGCAAATGATTTCAAGAAGACCAAGTTGTCATGACAATTATCCAAAGCTCACTTGATCCACCGATGGACGAGTCATATTTCTATTGTGAAACCGCTAAAGAACTTTGGGAAACCCTCAAGAAAGTTTTTGGAAATATCTCCAATTTCACAAGGGTATTTGAAGTCCAAAAGGCAATTAACTCATTAACTCAAGATGATATTGAGATTACCTCTCACTATGGAAAATGGAGAGCCTTATGGGCTGAACTAGAAATATTGAGACTCATGACTACGGATCCGGAAATCATCAACAAAAGGCGAGAAGAAGACCGTGTTTAGTCTTCTCCTAACATTGAGTACAAGGTACAACAACCTCATATTCCACATCCTTAGATATAACAAACTCCCGGACCTAGATGAGGTATGTGCTCGTATTCAAAAAAAAAAGGAAGTCTTGGGTTATTTGGAGGTATGGGAGAACTTGTCTCGGCAAATAAAAGAGTATACAAATCAACGGATATAAAAAATTTGATATGCGACCATTGCAAGAAAAATGGGCATATCAAGGACAAATGTTGGATACTACATTCTTACCTCAAGCCAAACAAGTTCAAATACAATCCTAGGGCCAACTCCTCGAAGTCAAATAATAAAGCAAGTCAATCCGAGCAAGGTTATAATGGACCAACTCTCATGGACGTGGACAATGGTTTAGCTCACACAGCCATTGCACAAGAGATGGAACGCTGAACCAACCTTGACTCCCTCATCAAGTCACTAACCCAACTCAAGGATTCCGGTAAAGCTTTATTCACTCTTAAGTCTACAAAACTCTTAATTGTGGATTCGGGTGCATCTCACCATATGATTTGTGACCCGAATTGTATACACAATTTAAAGACAGCAGTTGGTAATTTAATTGTTGATAATGGCCAACAAGTTCCATTAAAGGGAATTGGAGATTTAAGAATTTTTAAGAAAAATATCAAACCTTTTTATCTCCCTAATTTTACATCAAATATCATCTCGGTTCATAAAGTCACAAATGATTTAAATTGTAATGTTATTTTCAGCCCTAGTGGTGTAAAATTTCAGGATATTAAGACTGGATCCATTCTTGGGAAAGGAGTAACTCAAGGAGGGCTTTATGAGCTTGATGACACAAAGAATTCTTCTAATCTATATAATGCTTTAAATTTCGTAGTTGCTAATAGTAATGAAGCCATTTGGCATGCTAGATTAGGCCATCCTCGTAGTAGGGAATTCGAGTTAATGTTACCTAGTATTTCCTTTGATAATCTTAAATGTGAAGGTTATATTCGTGGCAAACATTGCAAGGCGGTTTTTCCAAAATCATCTACCAATTATGAGAAATGCTTTGAATTAATCCACTCGGATGTATGGACCTCACCATGTTTGTCTAGAGAAAATCACAAATACTTTGTCACATTTATAGATGAAAAATCAAAGTTTACATGGCTAACTCTTTTACCTTCTAAAGACTGAGTATATAAGGCTTTTGTCAATTTTCACACCTATGTAACTAATCATTACCAAATTAATGTGAAAGGTGTACGATCAGACAATGGAGGGGAGTAGACTAGTCAAAGGTTCAAATAATACTTAGCAATGAATGGAATAGAGCACCAAACAAGATGTCCCTATACACCCCAAAAAAATGGGGTTGCCGAAAGAAAAAACCGACATCTCATGGAAGTCACTCGATTAATGATGTTCCATAGAAATGTCCCTAAACATTTTTGGAGTGATGATGTTATGACAACTTGCTACCTCATCAATCGTACCCCAACAAACATTCTCTGGGATAAATCTCCCTTTAAGGTACTCAACAATTCGATTCCATCATTTAATCATCTAAGAGTGTTTGGATGTGTTTGTTTTGTGCTTGTACTGGGAGAACTTAGGAACAAATTGGATGAGAAAAGCACAAGATGTATGTTCGTAGGCTACTCACCAACACAAAAAGGATACAAGTGTTACAATCCAACAACAAGGAAGATTCTCTCAAGAGATGTTAAATTTTTTGAAGAAAAAAGTTTTCATGAAATGGAAACTTGGGATGAGCTCAAAGACTTCGCTCACACACAATTGGATAGAGCTGAAGGTCTTAGATACATACTAGAAGGGCTTCGAGAAAATGGGAAGGTGGAAAAGGAGAAAAATGAAAATCACACCATAATGGATAATCCTCCGGATCACACAACTACAATACCAACCATACAATCCGAGCAAAATGGTGATAATTCTGAAAATTCATCCGAACAAATCCCACTAGAATCTGAAAGGGATAATGAAATCCTAGCTTCTCCACCACTAAGAAGAAGCTCAAGGCTAAGGAATACCCGCGTCTTTTACAACAATAATTCTATAGCTCATCCAATACAATCGGTATGTTTTCTTGACCATTTGCCTATTGAACATCAATCATTTCTTGGAAAAATTTCCCTTGAACAGATTCCAACAAGTTATGATTAGGCTAAAAAGTATAAAGTATGGAGAGATGCGGTTGGAGAACAATGTGGAGCAATAGAACGCAACCACACATGGGATGAAGCAGAATTACCACCGGAAAAAAAATTGTCACCTCTAGATGGATATTCACTATTAAGTACAAGAGAAATAGTGAGACTGAAAGACATAAAGTGTGATTGGTCGCACGAGGCTTCACTCAAACATATGGCTAAGATTACACCGACACTTTTGCACCGGTTGCAAAACTTCATACGGTGCGAGTTGTGCTATCCTTGGCCAACCAATCTAGAGTGGAATTTGTGGCAAATGGATGTCCAAAATGCCTTCTTACAAGGTGAACTCAAAGAGGAAGTCTACATGTATCCTCATCCAGGTCCTGAAAACACAATTCCACCGGGAAAAAATATTACGGCTAAGGAAGGATATTTATGGACTCAAACAATCCCCACGTGTTTGGTATCACAAACTAAGCTCCTCACTCAAAGATCAAGGATTCACCAACTCCGATACAGATCATACCCTCTTCACCTCTCATGGACCGAATGGCATCATAGTTCTACTCATCTATGTAGATGACTTGATCATCACGGGTGATGATAAGGATGGTATCTCCTCTACCAAAACCTATCCTCATTCTATTTTTGATATTAAAGATCTTGGTGAACTAAAATATTTCCTAGGTATTGAAGTGTGCCAATCTTCGGATGGCTTCTTCCTTTCACAAAGAAAATATATTCTTGATCTTTTGAGTGAAACAGGGAAATTAGGATCCAAACCAGCCACGACTCCTCTTGAATATTGCTACAAGGTCAGTCGAAAGGGGAAAAAAATGATACATCCTATGAAAACCCAACACAATATCGACGTCTTGTGGGAAAACTTATCTATCTAACAATTACAAGACCGAACATTTGTTATGCCGTTAATCAAATAAGTCAACATATGCAAGAACCATCAATATATCATTGAAGCTTGGTGGAACGAATACTAATCTATCTAAAAGGAAGCCTGGGACGTGGAATATGGATGAGCAAGAACAATAACATCGAGATTGTAGGGTTTTGTGATCTGGATTGGGGTGGGGATAGGAATGATAGGAAGTCTACAACGGGCAATTGCACATTTATTGGAGGAAATTTGGTGACTTGGAAGACTAAGAAGCAAACAGTAGTATCTTGTTCAAGCGGTGAAGCCGTATATAAGGCAATGAAGAAGCTCAAAGCTCACAAGTGAACTCACATGGGTAAAGGCTATCCTCAAAGATCTTGACATCGAGTCCAGGAAACCAATCATCATGCATTGTGATAATCAGGTAGCAATTGACATAGCAACTAAATCAGTGTTCCATGAAAGAACCAAACACATCAAAATTGATTGCCATAAGGTTCGGGAAAAGATTGAAGATGAAACTACACTTCCATGCTATACCAAGAGTGAAAATCAATTGGCGGACATATTTACCAAAGCTACAAGCTTTAAAGTTTGGGATGATATCTACCACAAACTCGGACTTGTGGACTTTACAAGACCTTGATCGAAGATCCCCTTTCCCGGGGAAAGCACACTCTTTTTCCCTTGGATGATTTTTGTCCCATGAGCTTTTATCTCCAAGGTTTTTAATGAGGTGCAATCCCTGGATCTTCCAAACTTAACTAACATGTCCATTTATGGCTAAGTTTGAGGGGGATTATTGATCAAGAAGAATTAAATAAAGTTGTGAAAAGTCAACGGGAAGATCTCATGTACCGTAGGCCGAGGAAACGGGTATCATATTCTGAGGATCATCGTACCACTGTACATCGAGCCTCGTACCGCAGGTCGAGAAGTTCTCATACAACAGGTCAAGAAACTTTTGTACCGCAAGATGAGGAAGTCTCGTACCGATGGTTCAGAAATCACGTACCGCAAGACTAGAACTCTCGGAGTGACAGTCGAGATATTCGTGTACCACGGGACGAAGAATACTCGTACCACAAGACGAGAATTTTGTACCGTGGGTTGAAGAACTCTCGTACCACATACCGAAGGTCGAGGAGTCTCGTACCGCGGGTAACTAAAGTCTCGTACCGAGGCTGAGAGTCTGAAAGTCAACGGTTGGATGAAAAAGACAATACTTTGAGAAATTAAAGTGTAGCCTTGGTGTAATGGGAAAGAAACTTTGGTCGAGATAGTTAGGGTCCAATTAGGAACTAACTAGTCACAAGTTACCATTGGAGCAAAAGGACAACATGTGACCTTGTGTCCTTGGGCGAAGACCAAGAAAAGGACAGGCCACTATCATTCTCGGGGCACTACCTTCCTTGGGGACCGGACACCTCGGGATCTGTTAGGTTTTTTAAGCAATTCGACAATTATCAATTGACTAATCTAGCAAAAACCGTAAGCCCTAAAGGTCTTGTATTAACTTAATTGAATCTGAAAAATAGGGAACTCGATTATACCTAAAGTTTGATTGTGGCAGCGGAGATAAGATCATGTATAAGATCAGCAAGTGTTCCAAGTGTAGCACCTGTATTGATAGTCCACATGCACGCAAGTAGGAGAGAAGTCTGCTAGAATTTTGTGTGCAATTCTCTTAGGGTTTCGACTTGTGCAATCATTGGCTAGGGTTTCTCCACTCATCAAAAACGTGCCCTATATCATATATATAGGGAGTTTAAGTTAACCTAATTAATTCCTAATTGAACTAGGATTAATTTAGGCCCAGCCCAAAACACCTAATTAATTCCTAGTTGAATTAGGATTAATTTAGGTCTGACCCAAAACACATGTTCTCATTCGAAACCATGTATTATTATGCTCAAGTGATGAATAATTCATATAATGATCATTCCCTATTGAATTGTATCCATTTGCTTAGATGTGTGATCCAATAGGATCATATTGTACTAGCAATGAGTATCTCAACTCACAAATTATAAGTGGACTCTAGCAAGCCATTACAACCCTTGTACCATATGACTTTGTCTAATCTCGATGTTAGAACCGACCACACGAGTAAGTACAAATGATTGCAGGACATTCCCAACAATCTCCCACTAGTACTGGAATCATATATTTCCAAAATCCCTTTGTCTCCATATCTCTATCTGTTCTAAGGCAAGAGTTCGTGTCATCCTTATTTTAATGAGCCAGATCAATGTTCCTCGAACTTGAATTTGTACTGATAGAGCAAACAAGTGTCTTTCACCTTGTTTGAGCACGGCCATGCATTTTACAGTATCATATCTTTCGAAGGGCCCAAAGATACCTTTCTCCCGTATATAGGAGGACAAATTTCATCTTGTTCCATCCTCTGTTCCTTTCTCACATTTCATGATCTGTCCGGCAAATTCCTTTATAACCACCAGTTATGGTTGGTGTTTGAAATTTTCAAAACACACCAATTCATGTGCCAGAAAACAGCATGAACTCAGGTCTAAGGACTATGCTCTATAGTCGTATGAGAATCTCTTATGACACTTGATATGATCGTGGATGGCACAGCAGCTGCAGCACCAGAAGTAGAGGGTCGGATTACACGTTCTAAAGCTAAGGAGATGGCGAAAGAAGGTCATTCCCTCATTGCAGAAGGAGTTGACGAGTTGGCAGCTGCACAAGTCTTCAACATCTCCATCTTGAAGACTTCTCCAGGTGATGATAACTAGGTAACTTAGGTGAGGAAGTTGTACTCTTTTTCCCATAGAGAGTTTTGTCCCAATTGTGTTTTCTCTCATTGTTTTTAATGAGGCAGATGGAATCACTACGGCGAGTTACTTAGGAGTCTTACTATTAGGAGAATAATGTACAAACCAATCTGGTTTTGTACTTAGTAGATTTTGAGGTGCACCATTAGGGGACGCCTCGTTGTTTTTATTTAAACGCTTTGCTGTTTTTTATAAGTTTCAAACTACATGTTGTTTTTGTTTAGAACTACATGTTGTTTTGGTTCTAGGGTTATATTTAAACCCCAGATCTTGCTGTAAACTTCTTTAGAGTATTATCATTAAAAAAGACTTCTTATTGAGTTTTCCATGCTCTCAAGCCACGGTTCTGGAAATCCTAGAGCCTGAATCTCCCATCACGTTGTGAGCCAAGAGATTCTTCACTAATTCATCTAATCACAGAAATCTATCCATTTAATCACTTCAATTCGTCACCCCACCAATTCACGCGAATCAGCAGCCATATCCATCTCATCAGATCACGTCCTCATCTTATTCTTAATCCATTTTGCCATATCAATCCATCAGTTCTGTTGTCACACAGAGATTTTGCTGTCATATCTTGGAAACGCCTCGGTGAAATCCGCTCAAAACTTAGCACCACGTTCCTCACACTCCAGTCTATCCGCTGCTCAAGTTTCATTTGATTCCGAGTACTCTAGCCCCGATTTTCAGAGTTCTATCCTAGGGAGAATCACATCAACACTCATTATACGATCTCGTAGAGTTCTCATAGCGGGTCATTTCCGATGCTATGTTCATGTGACACAAATCTATGTGATTGACTTGATACTTATTATTATTATTATCAGTGACTCCATGAAACTTAGTCATCAGTCACCTCACATACTAGTCTATCTCGTTATTAGTATCCCACTTTAATAACCATTGACTAGGGAATGAAATAATTCATGCATTTTACGCCTATAGGGTTTCATGACCAAGTTCTCAACTTGATGACCTATAAGAATGTCATGATTATTTCGGGATAAATATTTAATACAAGTATTAAATAGAAATGAAATAATTTCATTAAAACATAACCAAAGTACGTTTACATCATAACATAAAACTATTATAACTCCAACTGGAACTAAGATTACATCTTAAGATACCTAAGGCATATGCCATTGGCATGATACTCATGCTTAGTCCGTGAAAGTACTTTCGTCAAAGGATCAACGACGTTCTCTTCGTTTGAAACTCGGTGGATCTTCATGTCTCCTCTTTCAACGATATCTCTAATCAGATGATATCTCCTCTCTATATGCTTGGATCTCTGGTGCGATCTGGGCTCCTTTGCATGTGCAATGGCTCCATTGTTATTACAATACAGCGCCACCAACTCAGCAATACTCGGAATCACACCAAGTTCAGAGATGAACTTGTTTATCCTTCGCAGCTTCAGAAACAGCGATGTATTCAGCTTCAGTAGTGGAGTTAGCTACGGTGCTTTGCTTGGAACTCTTCCAACTAACTGCACCGCCATTCAGACATAAGACGTAACTGGGCTTAGACCGGGAATCATCCTTATCTGTCTGAAAGCTTGCATTCGTGAATCCACTAATAACCAACTCCTCACTTTCTCCGTACACCAAGAATATATCCTTAGTATTCCTCAAATATTTCAGGATGTTCTTGACGGCAGTCCAGTGAGTCTCACCTGGATTTGTTTGGTTCCTGCTTGTCATACTTAATGCACAAGCAACATCTGGACGAGTACAAATCATAGCGTACATGATGGATCCTATTGCGGAAGCATAGGGAATCCTACTCATACGTTCTCGCTCAGCAGGTGTCTTGGGACACCCCGTCTTGCTTAGAACCATGCCATGAGACATTGGTAAGAATCCCTTCTTGGAATCATGCATACTGAATCTGCTCAAGACCTTATCTATGTAAGTGTCTTGACACATTCCGATCAGTCTTTTAGGTCTATCTCGATAGATACTGATACCAAGAATATAGGCAGCTTCCCCCATGTCCTTCATCGAGAAACATTTTCCGAGCCAAGCTTTAACGGACTTCAGCAACGGAATGTCATTTCCGATAAGTAAGATATCATCCACGTACAATACAAGAAACGCAACTGCACTCCCACTAAACTTCTTGTATACGCATATTTCTTCTTCGTTCCTGATGAAGCCAAATTCTTTGACTGCTTCATCGAAACAAAGAGTCCAACTCCGTGATGCTTGCTTTAATCCATAAATGGATTTGTGAAGTTTGCACACTTTCCCAGCATCTTTAGGATCAACAAAACCCTCGGGTTGTGTCATATACACATCCTCTTCCAGAATACCATTCAGGAACGTGGTTTTCACATCCATCTGCCAAATCTCATAATCATAATGAGCAGCAGTTGCTAGGAGAATCCGAATAGAGTTAAGTATAGCTACTGGAGAGTAGGTTTCCATCATAGTCAACACTGATATGATCATGGAAAATAGCGAGGAAGCTAAGGAGAACTTGGAGCTAAGCAACGAAGATCACGAGAGAGTTTTGGAGATTCCAGTCGGTCCAATTACAAGATCACAAGCTAAACAAATCAAGAAGAGTATTTGTGGATTTATTCAAGGCCTTTTGGACAAAGAACAACATAAAAAATCCATTGGACTTTATACTTGCCAAGTCCAAACCACTTTGACCATTCTACAAGTCCAAGAGAAGTCCTAAACCAAGTCTTAAAGTTCAGCCCATGAATAGTGACGAATTTGGAAGACTAAAAGATATTTTGGAGGCCAAAAGTTCAAGAGTTCTTCTCATTCAAGTCACAGTAAATTGTGACATTTACTTGTCATTTACTTAGTAGTCTTTACTCTTCATATTTAAGATATTCAATAAGTTTAGAGGAATCTAGAGAGTCCTTTCTTTTCTTTATAAAATCATGTAATTCTCATTTGTGAGGATCCAACTTTTTTATCAATAAATTTGAGAGTGATTCTCTTTTGTTCTTTGTGAACTTTTCGATATTTTTTGGTGTGTCATATCCAAGGGATCAAAGTTTATCAAATGATTTTCATCACACTTGTGTGGCCATTCCTAGCCATTGGCGTGAAGGGGCGAGTCGAAACAACAACAATCTTTGGTTTAATATACTAAAGGTGGGGGCTACTCGAGTCAACATTCAGTGGTTCCACCACCTTGCTTAATTGAAGGCGAGTTGAAACAACAACAATCTTAGGTTTGATATACCTAAGGTGGGGGTTACTCAAATTCCTTGAAGACCAAGGACTATCCTTTACAACTTGGAGTGACGATTCCTTCAAGATTCCGCGTCATTTGGTATCAGAGCACACTTACAAGTTAGTTAATCTTTTCATTTTCTATCTATTCATCTTCTATCTTTTCATCTTCTACCTTTCCAACTTATATCTTTTCATTTTATATCTCTTAATCTTCTATCTTTTCATCTTCTATCTTTTTAAGTTTTATCTTTTCATCTTCCATATTTTCATCTTCTATCTTTCAAACTTCTATCTTTTCATATTTTCTTTTTAAATTAATTCGAAAAAACAAAAAAAGTAAAAAAAGAAATATATTAAAAAAACAGAAAAAAACTTTTCATCTTCTATTATTTATATAAAAAAAGATATTATTCGTTGTTTATTTGTGTACCAAGATCTATCTAATACTTGAGTTGTGTGATACTTGTTAGATCATTCACCCTTGGGGAAAACAAATCAAAGAGTGTTTGATTAGTTCTATAAGGAAATTTTAAGATTCAGAAAAAAGAGAGGAAAAAGGCGTAAGATTGTGAGAACATTTGAGAGAAAAGCCAATAATTTGAGGGAAACACTTGTATGTCAAAAACTTTAGAGATTGTGAGACATTTTTCTACTGAAGCTTCTTTTTTCTTACAGGTTCTAAGTATGTCAAACAACAATAACGACAATCTGGAGGGTGAGCAAATACAAGGAATTCCAAATCTCCAGATTTAAGCTTTGATGGAAGAGATAACCTGTTTGTTGAGAGTTGAGATGGAAGCAGGCAATGAACGTTTGGATCAAGTTCAAAATGAGATAACACTTAGGCAACAACCTCGGTTGCCTAACGTACAAGGAGATCCACCACCGGCGGAAGTACATAGAGGCGGTGTTGACTACTATGGTCAAGATGGACACTCATCTACCTCGAGTCAAAGGAAACCTAGACGAGCTAGGGAAGAAAGAAGTCGGACGGAAGATAATTTAGGGGGACTTAAGCTGAAAGTTCCATCATTTCAAGGAACGAATGATCCAGATGCCCATCTTGAATGGGAGAAAAAGATTGCACTCGTTTTTGATTGTCAAAACTATTATGAACTAAACAAGGTACGAGTTGCAGCCACTAAATTTTATGATTATGCTATTAATTGGTGGAATCAAGTGGTGACAAGGAGGAGAAGAAATAGAGAAAGTCCCATTGAGAGTTGGGAAGACATGAAAACCTTGATGAGACGACGGTTTGTTCCTAGTCACTATCACCGAGAGTTACATCAAAAACTTAGGAGATTGGTGCAAGGCTACTGAAGTGTGGAAGATTATTTTCAAGAGATGGAAATACTTATGATGAGAGCTGATATAGAAGAAGATCGTGAGGCTACCATGGCCAAATTTCTTAGCGGTTTAAATTGTGAGATCCAAGATCGAGTAGAGATGCAACACTGTGTGGAATTGGAATATATGTTGCATAACGCTATCTTGGTGGAGCAACAGCTCAAGAGGAAGGGTAGCACACGTCAAACTTATTGCATGAGTTCTATTACTCAACGTCCTAGCTACTCACGCGAAAACAAAACTGTTCCAAAACCAAAGTTTGAATCCAAGCCGACAAGAGGTCAAAGGTAAAGTTGAACCCTCTTCTACAAGAAATCGTGATGTGCAATGTTTTAAGTGTTATGGCAGGGGATATTATGCAAATGAATGTTCAAACAAGAGGGTCATAACACTTAGAGTCAATGGAGAGTACAAAACTGAGGAAGAAGTGGTTTCAGATTCTTTGTCATCTCAAGATGAGCTGGAGTTACATGCAACCAAAGGTGATCTTTTGGTAGCTAGAAGGTCTTTGAGTGTGCAAGGTAAACTAGAGGAGAACGTGCAACGTGAGAATCTTTTCCACACGCGATGTCTTGTTCTTGATAAGGTGTGTAGTCTTGATTGATGGAGGGAGCTGTGCGAATGTGGCGAGTACTACACTTGTCGAGAAACAGGGATTGACTACTCGAAAACATCCCAAGCCGTATAAGCTTCAATGACTAAGTGAGTTTGGAGAACTCAAAGTGTCAAAGCAAGTTGTGGTTCCATTTAGCATTGGGAAGTATAAATACGAGGTGATTTGTGATATTGTGCCAATGGAGGCTTGACATATTCTTCTTGGGAGACTGTGACAGTTTGATCGGAAAGTTGTTCATGATGGTTTCACCAACAAGTATTCATTTGGTTATAAGGGGAAAACTGTTACGCTTGTTCATATGACTTCTAATGAGATCTACCAAGATTATTTGCTTCTAAAGCAATGTGAGAAGAGAGCTATGAGTGACTCAAACACAAAAAACCAAAAAGAGAGTGAGATTGAGAGAGAAACACAAAAAAAAGTGAGCTTAAGAGTGAAACACACAAAGAGAGAAAAGAGAGAAACACCAAAATTTCTTTGTAAGGTCAAGTGAGATAAAGAGAGCTTTGGTTTCACATCAGCCTATATTTGTACTTATGTTCAGAGAGGTCTTTATGAGTTATACTAACCTTGACCCCGGTTTGCCTTGTGGTCTTTCTTCTTTGTTGCAGGATTTTGGAGATGTATTTCTGGATGAGAACCCTAGTGGTCTACCTCCAATCCGAGGGATTGAGCATCAAATAGATTTTGTACTCGGAGCATCAATTCATAACCGTCCAGCCTATAGAACCAATCCGGAAGAGACCAAGGAGTTGTGAAGACAAGTGAGCGAACTGATGGAGAAAGAATATATCTGTGAGAGCATGAGTGCATGTGCCGTGCCCGTTTTACTAGTTCAAGAGTTCTTCTTATTCAAGTCATAGTAAATTGTGACATTTACTTGTCATTTACTTAGTAGTCTTTACTCTTTATATTTAAGACATTCAATAAGTTTAGAGAAATCTAGAGATTTATTTCTCTTCTTTATAAACTCATGTAATTCTCATTTGTGAGGATCCAACTTTTTATCAATAAATTTGAGAGTGATTCTCTTTTGTTCTTTGTGAACTTTTCGATATTTCTTGGTGTGTCATATCCAAGGGATCAAAGTTTATCAAGTGATTTCCATCACACTTGTGTGGCCATTCCTAGCCTTGGCGTGAAGGGGCGAGTCGAAACAACAACAATCTTTGGTTTAATATACTAAAGGTGGGGGCTACTCGAGTCAATATTCTGTGGTTCCACCACCTTGCTTTATTGAAGGCGAGTTGAAACAATAACAATCTTAAGTTTGATATACATAAGGTGGGGGTTACTCAAATTATTTGAAGACCAAGTATTATCCTTTACAACTTGGAGTGACGATTCCTTCGGGATTCTGTGTCAAACATCATAGACTTGTTTGAAATCCTTAGCTACCAGTCTAGCTTTATAAATCTGTATGTTACCATCCACATCAATTTTCTTCTTGAAAACCCATTTACCCTCAATTGCTTTCACACCATGAGGTAAATCGACCAACGACCAAACTTGGTTTTCTGACATAGATCCCATTTATGATTGTATTGCCTTTAACCACTTTCGGAGTCTGGGCCCATCATTGCCTCTTTGAAGTTTGCAGGTTCATCGTTGTCAACGATCAACAAATCCTGTCCTGAAGTCACGAGGAATCCCAGATATCTCTCGGGTTCATGACAAATTCTACCGGATCTGTGAACTTCAGGCTCTACAGGTGTTGATTCGACAACATCTTGCGAGTCTAACTGCTGCTCTTCCTGTACGGATTGAGCAACTTCCTGTAGCTCTTGAATTTCTTCGAGTTGTATTTTACTCCCACTGTTTTTCTTAGAAAGAAACTCTCTCTCTCTCAAGAAAAACACCATGTCAAGCAACAAACACTTTGTTCTCGGTTCGGTTGTAGAAATATTATGCCTTGGTTTCCTTCGGATAACCAACGAAGAAGCATTTATCTGATTTCAGTGCAAGTTTATCGGTATTAATCGTTTTACATAAACCTCGCATCCCCAAATCTTCAGGAAAGACAGATTGGAAATTTTTTCCGTCCACATCTCATATGGTGTCTTTGCCACTGATTTTGATGGCACTCTATTCAGCATAAAAGCAGAAGTTTCTAGAGCATATCCCCCAAAGGATAACGGAATATCAGTGTGACTCATCATTGATCGAACCATGTCAAGTAATGTTCGACTCGTCCTCTCAGAGACAACATTCTATTGTGGTGTTCCGGGAGGAGTGAGTTGTGAAATAATTCCACAATCTCTCAGATGGTCGCTGAACTCTTGACTTAAGTATTCACATCCTCGATCAGATCGAAGAACCTTAATACTCTTGCCAAGTTGATTCTGTACTTCATTTTGAAACTCTTTGAACTTTTCAAAAGATTCTGATTTGTGTCTCATTAAATAGACATAACCGTATTTACTGAAGTCATCATTAAATGTAATGAAGTAGTTGAAATTTCCTCTGACACTTAGGCTCATCGGATCGCATACATCGGTATGTATAAGGCCCCATAAATCGCTGGCCCTTTCATTGAGTTTGTTGAAAGGAGCCTTTGTTATTTTGCCCAATAAATAAGATTCATATTTCTCAAATGATTCATAATCAAATGAGTCCAAAAGCCCATCACGATGAAGTTTTTGGATGCGTTTCTCGTTTATATGCCCTAAACGACAATGACAAAGAAAACTCGGGTTCGAATCATTTACTTTGAAGCGTTTGATATTAATGTTATATATAGGTGTAGATTGGTCAAGAATATAAAGCTCATTCGATAATGGGGCGCTACCATAAAATAAGTCATCTCGAGTAAAGGAACAAATTTTTTTTTTAATTGAAAATGAAAAACCTTCAGTATCCAAAACCGAAACATAAACAATGTTTCTGCTTATAGCAGGTACATAGTAGCAATTTTCTAAAACCAGAACTAAACCAGATGGAAGAAACAAATTATATGTTCCTACGGCTAATGCATCAACTCTTGCTCCATTTCCTACACGTAAGTCCACCTGCCCCTTCTCCAAGCTTCTATTGTTGCTTAGGCCCTGCATATTAGTACAAATATGAGCATCACAGCCGGTATCAAGTACCCATGAAGTAGAATTTGTTGAAGCAACATTTACTTCGATAACAAAAATACCTGAAGGAGCGTCATACTCCTTCTTCATCTTCTTGTAATCTTCCAAATATTTCTTGCAGTTTCTTTTCCAATGCTCTTGTTCGTTACAGTAATTGCAAACGTCCGTTTTAGATGGGCCTGGCCTGGTTCTGGGTATGGATGTGGCCGGTTCATGGTTCACAACCGGGTCAGCTTTAGCCTTTCCCTTACCCTTATCCTTCCCATGTTTCTTAAACGATTTACCCCCTTGCACTAAGAGTACAGGCGGGGCAGCCTTCTTGACATTTGGCTCTGCTGTCTTAAGCATTCCATGCAGCTCAGTCAACGTCTTCGTCATGCTGTTCATATTATAGCTCAATACGAACATATGATAAACAGACGGCAGGGACTGAAGTATGATGTCCGTAGCCAACTCTTGGCTAAGGTGACAGTCTAGTTTAGCCAAATTATCAATATAACCCATCATTTTCATGACATGACTACTCACTGAACCATCCTTCGATAGTTTTCGATGAGAGATTTCACTGTTTGGTATCTCTCATGTCATGCCTGTTCTTAAAACATTCCCTTCAGGCCAGTCACGATCTCGATGGGCGACACCACATTCTCGTACTGCACCTGCAGTTTCGAGGTCATGGTCGCAAGCATCAAGCATTGCACATCTATCACATCATTGGAATGCTTATCACAAGCATTCCTAATTGCAACAATGGCATTGGCAGTCGGTCTAGGAGGCAAGACTTGTTCAAAACATAGTCTTTCTTCTCCTGCCTAAGAACAATTCTCAGGTTACAGTACCAACTCATGAAATTCTTCCCATTCAACTTGTCCTTCTCAAGGACAGATCGAAGTGAGAATGAGTTGTGGTTATGGTTGTTGTTATTTGCCATAGCTGAAATTAAGAGAGGTAAGGAGTTTTAGTTATGATGATTTAAGTGTTGAGAAATCTTAACATATTTAAGAAAAATCACATTGTGTTCAATAAATAGTTTCTCGATTGAATACAATGATCCCAAGATCCATATTTCAGAAAAATTGAGTGAGGTGAGCTCATCGCCCAGACCTTAGTTATTTAGGTAAGCAACTTATTTGCTAGTTATATCATATATATAACTCTCGGTCATGATTTGACATCTCTTATGCCAAAATAACTCCGATGTCTCAAAGCTCAAGACGGTCTTCATAGGTCAGTCAAGTAAACCAATCTCATAGTCATATTGTAATGGTTACCATCTGCCTCACCCATGTCAAAGTAGGTACCTAACCCGAGCTAGCCCACCATACGATGAAACGAGCCTTGATAGTTGACGTGAATTGGAAATACATCAATTTTTTGATACTTGTTTGGGAAACTAAACTTTAACTTGAATGTATATCATATATGCACTTAAGAGGGTTAAAAGAGGATTTTAAAACTCAAAGAAATCAAATCAAAGGTTTTAAATTTTTATTTGTGAATTTTCTAATCCTGACCCTGTGTTGGCACCTGCTGGTTTCTCTCCAACTTGGTATAATTTTTCTTAAACCGATTGTGAGAAACTGATATACATTAGGGTTTTGATGAAATCAAAAATTCTAATTCAATTAAAACAAACTTTTAATTAATGAAACAAGCATGAAAACATCAGATTTCAATAAGAATACAACCTGGCTCAAATACCACTGTTAGATTTTTTAAGCAATTCAACAATTATCAATTGACTAATCTAGCAAAAATCCTAAGCCCTAGGTCTTGTATTAACTTAATTGAATCTTAAAAATAGGGAACTCTATTATACCTGAAGTTTGATTGTGGCAGCGGAGATAAGATCAGATATAAGATCAACAAGTGCTCCAAGTATAGCACCTATATTGATAGTCCACACGCACGCAAGTAGGAGAGAAGTCTGCTAGAACTTTGTGTGCAATTCTCTTAGGGTTTCGACTTGTGTAATCAGTGGCTAGGGTTTCTCCAGTCATAAAAAACGTCCCTTATATCATATATATAGGGAGTTTAAGTTAACCTAATTAATTCCTAGTTAAACTAGGATTAATTTAGGTCTAACCCAAAACACCTACTTAATTCCTAGTTGAATTATGATTAATTTAGGTATGACCCAAAACACATGTTCTCATCCGAAACCATGTATTATTACGCTCAAGTCATGAATCATTCCTATAATGATCATTCCCTATTGAATTGTCTCCATTTGCTTAGGTGTGTGACCCAATATGATCATATAGTACTAGCAGTGAGTATCTCAACTCACAGATTATAAGTGGACTCTAGCAAGCCACTACAACCCCTAGTACCATATGACTTTATCTAATCTCGATGTTAGAACCGACCACATGAGTAAGTACAAATGATTACAGGACATTCCCAACAGGATCGCCGTTTTCTCTCCCCCTCTCTAATGGCTACAAAGATAACGGCTAGGGTTTTTGAATCATATTTTCTATGTTGTCTCTCCATACATAGACTTGTAACACATGTATGTAATTAACTCGATTTTGCAATAAAAATTTGATGTTACTACAATTCTTTATTTCTTCCCTTATGCACTCTAAATTCTAACATGGTTGCTCTATTCCGACCTTTTTCAATTTCGAAACATGGAACAAGGTGTGTACTCGTGATCCTGCGGGCAACACCAAGCGATTCACCACAATAACTACCCGACTCTTAATCTGAAATGGACCATAATATCTCGTCGAGAGATCCTGTAAGGTGCGTTTGAAAACTGACCTTTGACGATATTGTTGAAGATGTAGGAAAACCCACTCTCCCACATCGAACTCAACATCACGTCTCTTCTTGTCTGCCATTTGTTTCATTATGTTTTTAGCAGATTCCAGATGGCGCTTCAGGTCAGCAAGAACATCATCATGTGCATGAACCTATTCATCGGGCTCGTGTACTCTTGTTGCTCATATTTCATAACCTACAAGATGGGGTGGATCACGGCAATAGAGGGCTTTAAATGGTGTCATACCAGCAGCTGATTGATACATTGTGTTGAACCAATACTCTGCCCATGGCAACAAAGAACTCCATTGTGTTCGTCGATCGCGCATGAAACACCTTAAGAATTGCTTTACGCACCTGTTAATTACCTTCGTCTGTCCATTACTCTGCGGATGATAAGCTGAGGATATACACAATTGAGTGCTAAACAATCTTAACAATTCCTTCCAGAACGCACTAATGAATACCTTGTTACGATCACTCACAATTGTTTTTGGAACTCCATGTAGTTTAACCTAAAACTTCAGGAACTTTGCTGCCACAATCTTGGTTGTGTAAGGGTGTGCCAATAGAATGAGATGAATAAAATTTGTAAAATGGTCAACGACCACCAGAATTGTAGTGTGCTTGTTTGAACTAGGTAAGCCATCAATAAAATCAATTGATAAGTCCTCATGAAGCTCGAAGTAGCTAGCGGTTGTAATAGTCCTACTGGAGACAAACTCTTCGATTTTACTCGTTGGCAAATGTCACACTCTGCTACATACTCACGCAATTTGGCTGCCAAAGAAGGCCAATAAAATTGTTGTGACATCCTTTTGGTTGTGCACAACATACCCGAATGGCCTTCGAGATAGGTGTTATGAAACTCGTGGAGCAATTGTGGTATCATATGTGACGTTGGCGGCACTATCACTCTATTGTTGTAGTAGATCAACCCGTTGTGTCACCTATATGGTCTTCCCGAATTACTATCGGCTAGTTCTCCCACGCGTTACAAGTACGTGTCATTGATGACCAATGCTTGCAACTCCTCCCGAATGTGTGTGTGTGACACAGACACTGCATGAAGACAAGGAGTATTGTGGCGCGAGATAAGGCGGAAACTGTTGCATTTTGCTGATCCGAGTTTGCACACAATTTCGTAATCATAACTCCCCAACTCGCTGACGTACTTTGCTGTTATGGTGTAAGGATCTTATGGTCTAATAAATACATCAGGCTTCACTGGGCAGTCTAGATTACGAAATGGTGACCTAGAAGATAAGGACCAGCGTCGTTTAGCCACTCCCAACGTTTGGCTGAGAAATGCTATTGTTCTCACATTTTGTGACAATATATAGCTCTTATTCCTTCTCCCGAAGCATCAATTTAAATGGTGAATGGGGCACTGAAGTCTGGTAATGCAAGTGTCGGCGTAGTTGTGATCGCCTTTTTCAAATCCTGAAAGGCATTCTCCGCCTCTTATGACCACTCAAATCACTATGTCTTAAATAAGTTAGTCAAAGGCCTCCTTATCTCTCCATGTCGAACTACACTCTTTCTTCAATATGTTGTAGTTGGACTAGGCCACACCAACATAAACAATATCTTTGACTGATCGACTTTGACTATATCCCCTGACACAATGTGTCCCAGATACTCGATCTCGGTCTTGCCAAAGTCTTACTTCTTCCGTTTTATGAAGAATTGATGTTCACTTAGCACTTCGAACATGCTCTACATGTTCCTCCTTGGTTCGACTATACACAAGTATATCATCGTAGAACACTAATACGAACTTCCAAAGGAGTGCTTAAAAAACCGAATTCATAAAGGACTGAAAGGTTGATGGCGCATTGCATAATCCAACGGGCATCACAATATACTCATAATGTCCGTTATGCGTTCGGAAAGTTGTCTTATGCGTATATGAAGAGTGAACTCATACCTGATGGTAACTCACCGTGAGATCGAGCTTGGTGAATATTGACGATTTGTGTAATTCGTCCAACATATCATCCACTGTTGGTATCAGACACATGTCCTCCACCGTGGCTGCGTTCAAAGCTCTGTAGTCGGTGAAAAACCGCCAAGAGCCATCTTTCTACTTAACTAGCAGAACAAGCAATGAAAATAGGCTTGTACTCGCGTCTTATCAATCTGGATTTCAGCATCTTGTTCACTTGTTTCTCGATTTCCCCGTAACAATGGGTGTAGCGGTACAAATCTTACATTCACATGATCAACTCCTTCTTTCAGGACGATTCAATGCTCAATGTTGTGCGATGGAGGAAGGTGTGAGGGTTTCTGGAATAACTTGTCAAATAGATGAAGTATCTCCAACATTGCTTCACCCTCTATGATTGTATCAACATCAGCCTTGATTCCTTGAATGCACAGAGCAAAAACAGCGTGGCCAGAATTTTATCGCCTTTGTGATTGTTTCTCGCTTAACCCTTAACGGTGCTAGGAGTCTCGATGCCCCTGAATCGTTCTATGGGGGCCCCGACCCACATAAATGTTTGGGCCTAAAGTCTCTAACCATTGCAACTTAAGGACCAGATCCAAGCCCCGTTAGCGGCAACACAAAAAGATCCACATCAAACTCCATGTCGCTCATGTCCACTTTAATTAGGTTGCATATCTCTCGACACTTTAGAAGATGCCCATTGGCTGTTTTTAACGTAGAACAATGGAGTCCGCCCTGATTTTTAGCCTTACTTTCTTCACCGCTTGGGCGCTTATGAAAACATGAGATGATCCACTATCGATGAGTGCAATCATGGGTTTATTTGCGATTGTGGTCTTCACCCGGATAATCTTTTGGGATTCCCAACAAGTAAGAGTATAAAACAAGATTTCAGGATCTGTTAGCTCCTTCTCTTATTTTTGGCTTGGATTTAACTCCTCCTCCTCGCATCCTTCGTCACCTTCCCCCTCCATGATGAGGGCATCAAGCCGGTTAAGTTAGATAGGCCAATGACTCGAGTTAGGACACGCAAGCTGGGAGAACAAGTAGGAGAATCTGTAGCTAACTTCTTGAACAAGGAGGAGAATGCGTCCTCCCCAGAACGCTCCAAGATCGATATCGGGACTTCTTCGAGGAGCGCGGGTGATACTACGAGTTTTAACCCTATATCATACTGCAAGTGCACATCAAACGTAATAGTATTTAGGGATCGAATCCACGAATACCAATTGCCACACTAACGATTTGATTATTTAACTAGTGCTAAGTCGATGGGTGTTTTGAGTGCATTCGAGTGCAACTAGGAAATTTAATGTAAACAATATCTAAAGTATCAAGTCTAGGGGATCCATAAGGAAATCAAGGGTAGGATGAGGAATCTATTCAGGCAAGATCAGTTATGTTCTCGACTAAAAAATAACAATTGACTAACCAACTCTCGCAGCGATAATCACTATGCATAGATCCTAGAGATCCTAACTCTCGTTGGTTCTGGGATTCTAACCATGCAGTATTAACGGTTCCTAAGTGTCTACAACCCAACCTAGCATCAACTCTCGTTGGTAGTGAAGGTGTTGCTTACCTAGAAAGGTTCTACTTTTTATTAAACTTCTGGGATAATAAGTAACATGAGATCATAGATTAGTTAGCTACTCTAACCTAAGCATTAACCATGTTTCTAGGTTGAGATTCCATAATTGAGACCTATTTGTTCCTCATCCTTAATTCCTTTAAGATCCTTAGAATACCCTAAAATTGACTATGAACTACTCAGACATGGAAATAGAGAACAAGAAAGCAATTGTAAAGAAATTCATTCAAAACTCAGAATAGATGCAATAGAGGTTGAGGAATCTTCTCCAATGATGTAGAGATCTTAATCCTTCTCCTCTAGGTTACAATAAGAGTCTGCTCCTTTTTTTCCCTGTATAAGCATGTCTAAAAATGTGTTTTTTAACCTAATATATAGAGTAAACCAAACTGGTACGAAATAAGGACATTCCCTTTTCGCTTCGCAGAG
This sequence comes from Lepidium sativum, assembly GCA_023374145.1. NCBI lineage: Eukaryota > Viridiplantae > Streptophyta > Magnoliopsida > Brassicales > Brassicaceae > Lepidium > Lepidium sativum. The sequence goes on from JAKUCM010002162.1 coordinate 28,549, forward strand.
TCTTGGATCGATCGATCCTTAGACTGCTCGATCGATCAACCTTTCTTCATTCGATCATTAAGCTTCCATATCATGCAAAGGATCGTGCACAATTTCTCCTTAAATGGCTCGATCGATCTCTGAGTGCTTGGTCGTGCAATGTATCATGCGCATGACATAGAAAAATGGGGGTCGATCGCGTCAGGCGTGAGGAGTCGGTCATTGGATCGAGCGCAGTTTTCACTATCTAAAGTTGTGATCGATCGATCTTGGTGTTGATCGATCGATCGTTTAGCTCATAGTGGAAAAATCCAAAGTCAAGCTCCACTCTTGCTCAGAATGTGGAATCCAAAGTATCCTTGCGTTTTGTACCTAAAAAGACTCTAAAAACACGACAAAGACTAAAGAAAACATATGAATTAGTAAGCTATAAGTCAGTATAAATGAGGTATATCAGCGGGAAAGATCAAGAACGCATGTCAAGACCAAGCAGCATAACAAGAGGAGAACCAAGACCTTCAAGACCCTTTAGAAACTGACCAAGAAGACCAAAAATCGACAAGACCCAAGATGGAAGTAACCGACAAGACTTGGCCCTTTATCGCGCCCTACAAGGTTTTGTTTGTGTTTACGATAAATGTTTTTGCAGGAACACCAAGCCCAACAATTCCAGCACCTTAGGATAGAGAGTCTTAAGGTCCATATGCTTTTTAGGGCTTTTATTTTCATTTAATAAGGCACCAAAACACTAAGTTAGAAATTTGTCATTTTTCTTGTAATTTGCTATTTTTCTAATTTTCTTTTTGTTAATGGGTTACGATCCATATTTTTCTTTTTTCTTTAAGTAAGTCGGCCTTAGGACCCCTATATAAGGTCCCCTTGCAGCCATGTAACAAAGCACCCAACTTTGAGATCAATAAAGAACACAATTTCTCAAAGAGAAATCCCTAGTCATTAGCAAGTTAGTCGTTTGTCTAAGACTTATAACACACTATAAGATCTCGAGAGGTTTCCCCTTGATTTAAAGTGTGCTTGAGTGTATCAAGAAGCCCACCATCCTTCTTGTGGATCGCTCCTCAATCCCCCACCTTCCGCGCCCCCGACTTTTCTTACCAAGGAAGTACACTCGGTTCCCTTGGATAGAACCCGCTCCCATCAACCTTAGAAAAGCATCTTGAAGCTCGTATAATTTTGGTATCAGAGTCAAAGGTTTCCTGGAAGGTTGTATCTATCTTTACTCTATTTAATTTTAAGACCGTCATCACTTTCATATAGGTTGTTAGATTCGTTTCTCAAGTAAATTAACCACTGTTTGCTTAAGATCCCATCTATATCTTGCTTGTGACAGCTATGTTTCTTAGTTCTCAATCTAAAAAGAAAAAAAAAAAGAACTTTTCCTTAAGTTTATTTTGCCTTTTTCGTATTTTCCATTTTTACAATTTCCATTTCTTTATACAAAAAAAGGATAAGTACTTGTTTCTTGTTTTGAAACATGGAAACCCGAGCTGAGGTCCCCATCCTAGCTGAAATGTTGGCCTAACTCCAAGCCCAACTTTGATCCATCAACACTCGAATGGTCCGTTTGAAGCCGAGACCTGCCAACATGCGAGTGTCCCTACACTCCCGGGACGATGACTCGGACGCTTACTAAGAGGGAGACTTTGATCTGGATCCGGATTACCCTCCACCTAGGTGTCGTATCACAGGAGGAAGAGACCTCCATACCCGCAGACGTGAGTGGGATAATCCGGTGCACTCCAACATCGACCCGAGACTTACCTCGCCCACCTTCGCTGGTAAGGTCGACTCAGAAGCGTACCTTGATTGGAAGAAACGAATGGAGTACATCTTTGTGTGCTACCATTATGCGGATCAGAAAAGAGTGAGCTTTGCTGCTGCTCAACTCACGGACAACGCCTTGTCCTGGTGGGATCGCGACTTAGCCGAACGAATACGTCACCACTATAACCAAGTCGCCACTCGGGACGAGATGAAATTTAATCTAAGGAGAAGGTAAATGCCTCCATATTTCCATTTACATAAGAGGTTTCATAAGTTGGTACAGGGAAATAGGTCTGTGGAAGACTACTTTAAAGAATTCAAAAACCTGAAGAATCGGCTAGAAACCGAAGAACCCGAAGAGGTTATTATGGCTTAATTCCTAGATGGTATGTAAGACCGCATAGCTAGGAAGGTAGAAAGGCAGCCGTATCACGAGTTAAAGGAGTTATTGCACTTTGCCATATAAGCTGAACAACACATAAAGAGGAATGCGCCCGCATCGAGTACAACACTCCCTGGAATGCGCCCGCATCGAGACCACAATACAAGGACAAAACCATTGAGGTCGAGACTCGTCCTAAGAGAGCTGATCAAGGATCAACCAAGACTCTAATACTTGAGGTTAGTAAGGCTCCGAATACTTCTAGAACTCGTGACATAGTGTGCTTCAAGTCTCAGGGACGAAAACACATGGCGAGAAAATGTTTGAACCAAAGAATAATGGTTGTCACCAAGGGCAGAGAGTATGAATCACAAGATGAGGAAGAGAATGATGTAGAAGAAGCTATTGGAGAGGCTGAGGAGACTTAGCATACCCGGACGTAGGAAAATTCCTTGTAGCTCGCCGCGTCGTGAACTCTATGGTCATGCCGGATGAAACCGCACAAAGGGAAAACATCTTCCACTTGAGATGTACCATAAGCGGCAAGGTATGCAGTATTATTATAGACAGTGGTGTTTGCACTAACATGGCTAGCAAGTCCTTGGTCGAAAAATTAGTAGTCACCACCACCAAGCACCCGACACCATACCGCTTGAGATGGTTCAACGACCAGGTCAAGATTAAAGTCTCCGAGCAAGTGACCGTTCTTTCAGCATTGGAACATACCAAAACCAGGCACTATGTGATGTAGCTCCATGCAAGCTGGACATCTCCTACTTGGCCGACCTTGGCAGTTTGATAAGGAGGATCTACACAATGGGTGCACCAACTTCTACTCGTTTGTGCATAACAAGCGCAAGTATAGCTTAGCGCCCTTGACCCCTGCTCAAGTACATGAGCTTCATCTCAAGATGGTTCAGTCCACCAAGGTAAGTAAACCTTCGCTATATGTGACTCCGAGTGTCATAGAGAAAACCTTGTGTACAAGGCAAACCGTGCTACTAATGCTCTTCAAAGAGAATGTGTGCTTTGAGATGTCGTGTGCAGATTTACCACCAAGGGTTCGTGAGCTCTTAGAACAATTTAAAGATGTGTTCCCCGAGGAAACACCAGCTGGCTTACCTCTAATCTGAGGCATAGAGTACCAGATTGATTTTGTGCCCGAACCACCCTACCAAACCGAGCAGCTTATCGCATCAATCTGCAAGAAGCTAAGGAACTAGAGCGACAAGTTCAAGACCTATTGGACAAAGGATACATCCGAAAAAGCCTTAGTCCATGTGTTGTTCCGGTCTTGCTCGTGCCAAAAAAGGATGGGACATGGAGGATGAGTGTGGACTGCCGAGCAATCAAAAACATCACCATCAAGTACCGACATCTCATTCCCCGTTTAGACGACATGCTAGACGAACTCCATAGAGCCACCGTATTCTCCAAGATAGATCTCAAGAGTGGTTATCATGAAGTTCGCTTGAAGGAAGGCGATGAGTGGAAAACCGCCTTCAAAATCAAACAAGGCTTGTACGAATGGCTTGTGATGCCCTTCGGACTCACCAACGCCCCGAGCACGTTCATGAGGCTTATGAACCAAGTCTTAAGGTTTGTGGTGGTATACTTTGATGACATTCTTGTCTATAGTTCATGCTTATCCAATCACCTAATGCACCTTAAGCAAGTACTAGAGACCCTTCGACAAGAAAATCTCTATGCAAACCTTAAGAAGTTCACCTTTTGCACTAATAAGCTTGTGTTCTTAGGCTTTGTCATAAGTTCACAGGAAATTCGAGTAGACCAAGAAAATATCAAATCCATAGAAGAATGGCCAACAGCTACAACAATCGGACATGTTAGAAGCTTTCACGGTTTGGCAAGCTTCTACCGCCGCTTTGTCAAGAATTTTAGCACCCTAGCTGCTCCTCTTACAGCCGTGATCAAGAAGGATGTTCCATTCAAATGGGGAGAAGCACAAGAAAAGGCCTTCTCCGAGCTGAAATCATGCCTCACCAAGGCTCCGGTTTTGACTTTGCCAAATTTTGAGAAAACCTTTGAAGTAGAATGTGACGCGTCCGGATTGGGAATTGGAGTTGTGCTAACTCAAGACAAAAGACCCATACCTTACTTCAGTGAGAAACTAAATGGAGCCACTCTCAATTACCTAACATATGAAAAGGAGTTGTATGCTTTAGTCCAAGCCTTAGAAGTTTGGCAACACTGTCTACTCGCCAAAGAATTTGTGGTTCACACCGATAATGAGACTTTGAAGCACTTGAGGGGTCAGATGAATCTAAAGAGAAGACATGCAAGGTGGTTAGAATTTGTGGAGACATTCCCCTATGTGATAAAGTATAAGAAATAAAAGGAGAATGTAGTCGCGGATGCTCTTTCTAGACAACACAACCTCATCACCATCATAGACGCCAAAGTTCTAGGATTTGAGTTCATCAAGAATAACTACAAGGAGGATCCAGATTTTGGAGACATCTATCAAGCTTGCAACAAAGGAGCCTTCGGATCATACTACATTCACGAAGGGTACTTTTTTCGGGAAAAGAGGTTGTGTATACCGCAAGGGTCAATGAGGGACTTGATACTTAGGGAAGCGCATGGCGGGGGACTCATGGGACACTTCGGTGTTGCCAAAACTCTAGCCATGGTGTTGCCAAAACTCTTGCCAAACTTTAATCAGATCTTAAATAACACATCATATCAGACACTGAATGGGACATATTCTTGAACAATTTAGATAAAATTCAATGGGACATACGATGAGCCAGTTTCAAATAAAATTTGATCTTATTAAAACAAAGGCATGGTTTATTGGATCACTTATGAGGACATTGACTGCTGCAAGCATAGCCATTCCTACATGAGTCCACTATCATCATTATCCCCAGAAGTGCTTAAGATGGTCTACAATATTATACAGGTCAGTGTCACATTAAACAATAATTCATATCACTCGATTAGCAACCAAAATGTACATGTGGCTTAATAGCATGTGTGTTCACAATTACATGTTTAATTTCAGGTAACTCTGAGTAATGCTGCACAAATAAAATGAAAAAGAAGTTATACGATCAAGGCTTCAATTCAAGATGATAAAAACATACCAACAGAACTCATTGAGTTCTCTCTGCTGTAGAAATACTTTCAGAATTAGACATAATGGTTGTAGAGGAGGCAATTTTGATACCGCATCCTACAAAGAAATCTTGAAACTATGAAGACATCATATGTACCTTCAAACACTTGATTACGTGGCATGAAATCTAGTTTCAGAACATGAAGAAGATATTTGAACAGGAACATATTTCCTAGGATCTGTAGAAATCCAAAGAAAAGAAGCAAGAGCAACAAGTTATGTGAATGTTCTACCAATTTTCCAAGCTTATCTGCAAGAGAGCAAATTGCCAAACAGGTTTTAGTAGAAACAAATAAACCAACCTTTAAATCGGATTCCAAAGATTTTCCTAACCTTTTGTTCATATTTTGAATAAACTGTTGAAAAACTGAAATAAGAAAAGCAATATCATCATCAACTAAAACAAACAAAAAGCTAAAACTCAAAGGAGGAGAGAACGTCTTTACATGAGCTTCCCACTGATGTTTCCTTTTCACTAAATTCAACGTCAGACCTGAAATTAAACGGTGATCAAGCCTGCAAAAAAAAAATATCAAACACATGACATCAACCGTTCCCACAAAAACTAAGATCGACAAAAAGACACATCTAAACTTTTAGACAAGTACCTCATCAACGATTTCCAACTGATCATCTGAATCAGATATATGACTCCAAGGATACCGCTATACTTCCAAACACGATAACAAAACAAAATCTTAAACAAACCATTGGAAATTTAGAAAATTTCGAGAAACACTACAAATTTTACATTGATGCCAGATACTAAACGAGGAATCTTTCTTGAGAGAATTGAAGCTGAGTGGAGGAAGAGATTGGCCTGTGAAGAACAAAATATGAGAATCTTTATATTTGATTAGTGGGATATAGAGACAGAGTTACTTACGGCATAACCATGGCACCGAGGAGTGAGATCGCTAGACCAGTTGCACCATTACCGTTTAACTGAGGAACAAAGAGACCATAGAGGACTTCATTAGGGTCTGGTTTTGAGTAATAAAGCACAACCAAGAAGCATAGAGCAATGGTGAACACAAGAAACCCTATCAAAAACTCGAGCTTTCTAACATGTCAAGACAAAATCTATGAACTTAAAAGCCACAGACAAAAACTTGATCTACTCATGTAACACACCTCATATTTGTATTAAGCTCCTGATTGCAGATCAGTCTCAACTGTAATAACAACAAGTCCATGAATACACCATTGAACACAGAAATTCTTCGAAGTAGGCATGCAACCCTAAAATCGAACAACCCGCAAATTCAACAAATCAAAGAACCCTAAAATCTAAAATCGGTACACACTAACTAGTAAAAATAATCAGAATCGTACCTATGTGGTTAGAATGGATGAAACTCCACCGATTTGAGAGAGAATCCACCCAATTTTTGGGAGAATCCTTCGAAACCTCGCCAACGCTTCGCGATACTTCCGGTCTCGCCACTCGCAAACGACAGGGAAGGCTTTGGAACGGCGAGAAGATTACCACTCGCCGGTGATTCTCTATGGCTCATGACTTGGTTCCCGAGTCGCCAAAAGAGATGCAACCAAAATGACTCAAAGAAGAAAGACCCCAAAGAGGTGAAGACCCGAAGAGTCATTTTTTTTGCCAAACGACCAGCCAATCAGCTGATGCCTCGTCACCGGTTCTTAGAGGTTCTTAAATCTCCTTATTAAGAACCCGTCATTCGTCTAAAAATCCATTAATCATTATTTTACTGGTCCAATGGGGTTAAGAAACCCACTAAGATACTCTGATGGGCTCGCTCTTAGTTTCCATTTTTCGCGCTTACTCGAGAGCTAGAGACCTAGATAAGAATTAATATTTTCATATTTACTTCCTTTATTGATATGACATTTAAAACAAAACAAAAAAAGACATTTGAATTCCATGTCTTTTTTTTTGGGAAACGATCTCTCATAATTTTAAAATAGGAATTGTAATAGAATATATGCCATCTTTAAACAGTTATTCTCTTTTTAAAATAATATGCTGACAATTTTTATATACGACATATGTTGCTCTCTTTACTTGTTTGATTGCGAAGCTGCAGGAAACACCTGAGTACGATAAGATGATAAGGCAACACATTGACTTTGAGATGATTCGAAGTCGTGTGGAAGTGGGTCACTACAAAACCTCAAGGAGCAAGTTCTTTCGGGATTTACTGCTACAGCAAAGCAACTTAACCAACTCATTAAGAAACAGATGACTCAAATTTTTTAAGCAAAGCTCGCCAGAAAAACAGGAATATTTGGTGACTGTTAAGGAGGAACTCACAGTCAAGAAAAGAAGGGTAGCAACACGTATGGTGGCTCGAAAAAGCAAAGTGCTGCTAGTTTTGTTAAGAGAATGAAGGGTGTTTCTTCGTCTGAAATAGAGACAAAGAAGGCTGACTCCTCTAATGGAAAGCGAGGAGCTGAACAGAAGAAAAGTAACAGTAAGAATGACAAAGGAGATGCACCTAAACCACCTCCTGGTCAGAAACGTGTAAGTGGAAAGAAGCAACCAATTGAAAAGGATAGTTCTGCAAAGAAAAACACGGAGGGAGGTTCTTCTACTCGACCAAAGAAGCGTTCAATTGCAATGCTTACTATCTTCTATAATATGATCAAGCTTTTGCTAAGAAATTTATGAGGCAGTCATTTACAAAGGTTATTTGGTAGCAGCACATTATGAGTTTAGAAAGATTATGGAAACAACAAGTCTAAGATGTCAAACAAGGCTATAAGGGTGTTCCGGTCTGCAATGTGTCGTGCATCTATCATCTCGGCATCTACTGTTCTGTACATTATCCCTCAGCGATAGCCTTTCCCTTGTCAATTCTTTTGATAATAGGAATTCCAGTGCTAGTTTTGCCAACCTTAGGTTTTGTTCAGAAGTTGTGTCAGAGAAAGGTTTAGAAGCATCACAAGAAAATTTGGTTAGAAACTGTTTGGTAGATACCTCCTCAAGTTGCGTCTTTATTCTTGTTGTACTGGTTGCTTGCAAGAGAGTGTTGCCTGGTTTAAGAAAGCATTTACGTTCTGGTAGCCTGGGATATCCTTCTGGCCAGATAATATCCTCTGTTGGTATCTGCAATGAGTTTGAGATCAGGGGTCTCAGCTTCTGAACAGAGGAGGAAGAATATAAAACTTGAAGAAGAGATGACATTTTTGATTTTTACATGTCTAATATCAACCCAATTGCACGGGTCCTCAATATCTTTTTGGCATGAAGCAGTCTCCATGTAATGCACTTCCTGCAGATTTGAAAGTATATTTCTTAGAAGGGATGAGATCTGGCCTGATAAACAAGACAGAAAGGAACATGAAGAGATTACCCTTTTTGAGTCATAGGATCTGATGAAGAATGCAATGTGGACATCTTCGCCTGGCATTCTTATACTGATCGATTTTCCAACAAGAGACTCGGGAGAAATCTGGCCCCAACTTGGTACAAGTGACCTGTCAGAAGTTGAACTCGATTGTGCTTTTTCTTCTTGTATCTTTGCAGGAGCTGTAACATTTCCGTCTTGCATCTTTGCAGGAGCTACACCATTTCCGTTTTGGATCTTTGCAGGAGCTACACCATTTCCGTTTTGGATCTTTTCAGGAGCTGTATCTTTTCCGTTTTGCATCTTTGCAGGATCTTTACCATTTCCGTCAGCCTAAGCAAACAGAGAAAGACTATAGAAGTTAAAGCCAGATCAGATTCTCTGCTATAGGAGTTGGAAATTTTAAAACCTACAATTTTGAGCATGTATACCTTCTTCAGTTTAATACGGATTTTCCGAGGCTTGTCTTCTTCAGCAGTAATTTTCCCTTCTTCAGCAGCAATAACTTTCAGTTTCTTCTTATCAGACGTCAGTGAAACTTCCCTAAGGAACAGAAAATCCACACAAAGATAAAGAAGCAGAGAGAGAGACGATCACATTCTTGCAGAAGTAAACAGCCATGACTAAGATACCATATCTGTTGGACTACAGGATCATTTCTGATTTTCTTCTCATAAGCAGTATGAGTATCGTGGGGGATCTTCAATTCATCCTTCAGGTCTTTCACGATCAAAATCCGTTCCTGAAGGACAGAAGATTTGAGCACCATTTCCAAGAAGCGAATCATTTCATGAAACAAAAAAAGATTTTGATTACGCCAGATATCGTTGGAGATTCTGCACTGAAGGCTTGAAGAACATTAAAGTAAGCCTCTTTGTGGAGTGAGACGAGTCTCTCGTTCTTGTTCTTCGAGAGTAACATGAGATCATCGGAACTTGTATTGCTCGGCCTAGCCTCCTCAATATCCATCTTCTTCAACGGTGGAGAAGTAGATTCTTCGGAATCAAAATCACCAGAAATTCACCACCCATCAGTTTCGAGACAAAAACAGAAAGAGAAGAGAGAAATCCGAAACCATAAAACCCTAATTGCTGGAGACTTACTTGATAGAGAAGCTGCTGCTTGAACTGTCTTGTTCGACATTGCGGATAGAGAAGAGTGTTTTCTTTCGTTTCTTGATTAATTTCTGCGATGAGGATCTTCAACAACGTTGTAGGGGTCGATGAGAGAAGAAGTTTATGAGCTTTTTGGAGTAGAGTACTTGTGAAAGAAGTTAGGTCTTGTTCTTGGTCATTTGATAAAACTTGACTTTAAATCTGTGAATAATTTCTAGATTCTCGAGAGTCGATTCTGTTTGGATTAAAACGGAATTCTTATCTGTTGGATGAATCAACACCTCGGGATAAGTATTAACGAATTCAAGAAAATCTACTAAATTTTTTCCACTTTTAGTTTTCACTTAATTAAATACCGTACATAGCTGAAAAGAATTTCTATTAAAATTTTAAGTATCTTTTCCTATTAAAATAGAGGTACGTTTAGCGAAGACAACATTAAAGTTTTTTTTTACTTAATTTGCTGAGTTACTATTTGAGTAATTTAGGTAAAAAAAAAATTAACCAACAAAATAAACGTATTAAGTTTTAGTAAAAGTCTCCACTTTAATCCATGCAGTTAATAATCCCCACGATCATTTAGAGGTGTTTACGTCTATATATATTTGAACTCTTCTCTTCTCTACACATACATGTTTCACTGACGTCTTGCCAACATACGTAGCCGCAAATCAACGATGTTGGTTCTATTGATCAAACCCTTATCCAATCCGTTGAGAGAAAAGGTTAGATTTTTGTTTACTCATAAACGAATTTCAACTTATATATAATTTTACCTTTTATAATCATGATCTTATTGGCATATATTGTAGAGGATCTGAATTGTTTAAATTTATTATATGGAACCGATATTTGAATAGTCTCCATGTGCAGTTTATAAACAAAGTACTCTATGCGAGAAAAAGTGCAAGGAGTATAATGGACTGAACATTTGAAGATTTCCCTTGGCAAGCTCGAGTTGAGGTAGATGGTGTTGACATTGAATAAAAACACCACGATTATGAAAAACTAACCCCCACGTTTTTACTTTCTAAAGTAGAAACAATCTTTACTTTTCTTTTTGTTTTTGTATCTCTTTACTCAGGCAAAATTCACGGTGACTTGATGTAGCCGATCCACGGTTTATTGTTTCTGTACACATTTTATCTGTAGGTTTGATGTAATTAAAGTCCCCTTCTTACTATTTCTTCTCCTTTAAAATATTTGCCATAGCTTTGGATTGTTCTTGTAGTTAAGAGGGAATTTTTAAAATTTTATGAATTTCTGAATTTGGATTGTTTTCAAGGTCATGTGTAGTTGAAGCCTGAAATCATTGTTTTTCTCTGGTGATTAGTATTCCGGTGGATAAAATAAGAGACATGAAGAAGGTTAGAGACGAGGTTTATGTTGAGGCCTAGACGTATATCAAAGTTGTGGAGGACGTGTTTGAAAACCAGAAAGAGAAATATGAAACTTTCCTTGAAGTCATGATGAACTTTAAAGCTCATAGGTATGACCTTCGTTTCTTCTTTCTTCTCATAGCATAATAATATATTAAAGTTTCTCTTCCATGTCTAATTCTGCGGTCGATTATGTGCTTTATGAAATCATTATGTTGAATTTCGGTAGGGAATATAATTTAAAGTTGAGTCTTTTGATTTTTGTTGGTTTCTCTACAGATTCATGCGTTTCTTGATTGCGTAATTTGGGGAATTCCCAATTCGATGAGTTTTGGTTGAAAGAGCTTAGCTTTTTTTAATTTCGGAAGAATCTGTGTAAATAAAAAGGCAAAATCCCTTTGTAAGTTTTGGTGTTTTAAGGACTGATGTCGAGTCAAGGAGAGACAATAGATCTGGATTTGAATCAAAAGCCAGCTTCTGATTCCATCTCTCCGAGTGGTTTGATGACGGGGCTTTCTCCATGGTTAAATGACCTTGAAACTGCTCATTAACGAATTGAAGAACTGTTCACAAGACAACTCAAGTCAATAGTTTCAAGAATTATGGAACGAGTGAGAGTTCTAAAACCACCTCCAATTGAAGATCTAAGACCATCTGCATTGATGGTCTCTCCATGAGTATCTCAACTAAAAATTAAATCAAAAATAAATCAAAACTATTTTTTTTAAAAAGAAATTGATAGAATCGGTTCTCATTTGAGAACCATGAGAACCCCTCTCATTTTTTTCTCATGAGACACATGTCCACAAATGATTGGTTTTAACTCAATTTATAATAATTTTTATTTCTTATAGTTTTTTTTTGTCAACGGCAATCATATAAAGTGCGCAATGCACAACCCAAAATTCAATACATCAACTATAACCTGTCTCTCTTACAAACCTGGCGAGAGCGTCAACCCTATAGTTGAGATTTCGAGGGATAATGGATAGAGAAAACACTGTAAATGAACTGTGAAGACGTGCAAAGTCTTCTTGGTAAGCTAGGAACGCTGGCCATTCCTCCGGATAATGGAAAATTTGCACAACCGTCTCGCAGTCTGTTGCCATCTCTACCTCCAATGTCTGAATATTCACCATCGATTCCATTTCCCACAACACAGCCTCAACCTCTGTGTGTAAAGCTGATAAACTGCGATGGACACTCCGCGCACCCGAGCATCCTCCCTCCACCGAATCTGGAAAACTGAACCACCCAAGCCCGGTTAATTGGTCCGTTGTTTTCCAGGATGCATCCACATAACATTTGAAGCATGTGAACCCTGAATACGTTGTAGAAGGAAAAAGCCATGTCTGTGCCCCGACAGTGCTCAACAGTCTGGTCCGTTGAACCGATGGTCGTGATCGAGTCTCTGACCATTCTCTATATTCTGCCTTCGACTTAGATATAATATTCCGAGGGTTAGTATCAACATTAGAGAAACAAAATTCATTTCGTGCTTTCCGGATATTCCAAATCAGCCAAGGACAGCGAAAGAGAACATGGTTAATAGACTGTTTCCGTTCCACACTTCATACACTCCACATTACATCTAATTCCCCTGCGCAAGAGGTTCTGATTCACCGCTACACTTCCGGACAATATCTGCCAGAAAAAGTGGCGTATCTTATTTGGGACATTGATCTTCCATAACTGTTCATATAATGTCTCAAAATTTGGGCTACTACACCCATCCTCGTGGTACGAGATAGTATTCTCCACGTGATACCCCGACTTTACCGTATACCGCCCTGTATTGGTAAACATCCATCCCCAGTAATCTGGCCTTTGGCATCGTGTGATATGGATGCCTAGTATGTATTGGACGTCAATGGGGTCAAAATATTGACGGACCAAAATCTCCTTTCAGGAGCCTGAACGGTGATCAATAAATTGATCCACTGTTAGTTCAGGAAACAATTGAAGAGTAGTCATTTTCGCAGGTCTAGGTACTACATCTGGTATCCATGGGTCTATCCAGACCCTTGTGTGTTTGCCATCCCCTAGCCGTCTAATGGCGCCTTTGCCTACTAGTTGTCGTGCGGAAAAAATACTCCGCCAGCCGTAAGACGAGTTAGCTCGTAGACTCACCGTAAGCAGGCAAGAGTCTTTATAATATATTCCCCTTAGGATCCGGGAAAGCAAAGATTCAGGGGAATCTAGGAGTCTCCAAAATTGCTTTGCCAGTAAGGCTGTATTGAACTGCTCTAGAACTCGAAAGCCAAGTCCTCCTTCAGACTTAGGCTTACATACCTTTAACCATGTCTGTCAGTGGACCCCCTTCGTAATCCTTGAATTAGACCACTAAAAGTCCGCAATGGCAGCATTTAACTGACCCACTACCGACTTAGGGAGTCTGTAACAAGACATCACATACGTAGGCAACGCTGTCAGAACCGACTTAATCAAAATCTATTTGCCTGCTTTAGAGAGAAATTTTGATGACCAGCTATTAATTCTATCCTTGAGTCTCTCACACACAAAAGCAAAAACTTTTGTCTTCGCTCCTCCAATACTTTCCGGTAACCCTAGGTAAGAGCCCACACCACCTACGTTGTCAATCCCAAGGGCCCGGTGCAAATCCGCCTTGTCTCGCCCCGAGACTCCCTTGCCAAACTAAATAGACGACTTCTGGTAATTTATTTGTTGTCCAGAAATCTGTTCATAATCGTTTAGGATCTTTAGGATTTGATGTGCTTCTGCTTTTGTTGCTTTACAGAAGAATAAGCTATCATCCGCAAATAACAAGTGTGTCACCGCCGGACTAGTCTGTGCGATAGAGATTCCAGTCAATACTCCTCTCTGTTATGCTTCTCGTAATTTTGAGATGAGCACATATGTACAGAGAATAAAGATATAAGGGGAGATAGGATTGCCTTGTCGTAGACCTCGTTGTGGTATAATACAGCCTCCCGGGGCACCATTTAATAAAATAGAATATTCAACACTCCTGATACAGAACATTATACATTTAATCCAAGCTTCACAAAAGCCCAACTTTGTCAGCAGTATCTTCACGAAGTTCCATTCAACTCGATCATAAGCCTTACTCATGTCGGTCTTTATGGCCATGTAGTATCCCCTAATCGCCCTGTTAGTTTGCAGTGCGTGGAACATTTCCTGGGCAATCAAGATCTTATCCGCGATATTTCTCCCTGCTACGAAAGTTGATTGCGTCTCTAATACTAGTTTAGGTAACACTCTCCGAAGGCGAATACACATCACCTTGGAGATTACCTTGTAAGCCACATTACATAAACTAATTGGTCTAAACTCTGACATCCTAATTGGGCGGGCCACTTTCGGAACAAGACAAATATTCGTCTTGTTTAAACCTCGCTCAAAGTTCCCATTTACTAAGAATCTGTTGACCAAATTAACAAAGTCATCTTTTATCAGATCCCACATTTCTTGATAAAACAGCGCCGTCATCCCGTCTGGTCCCGGAGCTTTACTCGGATTCATCAAAAATAGGGCATGTCTAACCTCTTTGTGAGTAGCTTGCTTCATCAAAAGTTGATTATCCAACTCAGTATTCCTAGTTTCGAGGTCATCCAAAACTATAGTAGAATCCCCATTACTAGTAAAAAGGTTCGAGAAATATTATGTCGCTTCACGAAGGATATCGTTCTCCTGATTAACCCACACATCACTACTCGAGTAGAGTCCAACTATACGGAGAAGGTTGCTTAGGCGATCTCCGATCGGGAATAGGCGGGGATCAGCTATGGAGATAGGCGGGGAGGCTCCGTGAGGAGGTGTTTCGGGGGTTTATATCGGGAACGGGGAGGATTCAGGTCTCAGGCTTGGGGAGGATTAGCCTTGCGGAAGGCTAACCTCCGGTTAAGGGCGATCGTGAATCGGTGGTGGGGAATGGGTCTTCCTGCAGAGTTGGTACCTCATGCGGCTGAGACGAGGTAAGTTTTTCTTAGTGATCATGAATAATTTTGGTTGTCGAATCGAGTGTTGCGGTGAAATTGGAAATACTATGCATGAGTGGAGTTTAGCTTTGATTACGATTTAGGGAAGAGGCTTGGGGGATCATATATGGCCGTTCCGATAATATTACCTTTGGAATAGGCCGTTATGAGAGGATCCTTAGGGATAATGCGTTAGCAGAACACTGTTTAGCTACAAGAGTACGCTTGGTTATGGGGGAATATAGAGGTCTGTCGATCATTACAACTTCATGTACAACTTCACTGTTTCTCACTTCCAGCTGCACATTGAGGAAGAAACAGTGGACAGTAGTGATTAACATAGAGCCTATATCTGAGAATTTTAAAAAGTTTGAATCAAATCTGGTCTTGGTTCGTAGATGGCTTGCGTTTGGTAGCAGTCTGTTATACGAATGGTTATCGAAGTACCGGGGGGAGTTTCCCAAACTGTTCTTAATTCAACGATATACTATAGGTACAGAAGGTGTGATATTTGACATGGTCAATCCTAAGGGATTAAGATCCATGCAATTGATAAGTTATTTACTTCGTTCCTATCATGATGTAGATCAGTGGGATGAGTGGAATATTCTTATATTTGATTTTCAAATAATTGGACGAGGTTTAAGGCTAGATTCAGGTCAAGAGAGCTTAGAGATTCAAATAGTTGTTAAGATAGTTTCCCAATTATTAGGCTTTGTTCCACCGAGATCCACGATAACATAAAGTCTCGGTCATAATTGGGCGATGTCGTACGTTTTCTTTATAGGTAGGCCCATTATTGGTGACTTTACAAACATGATGGGCCCATACTCCTTACGATTCAGAGATGCATTTGAAATTCTCTATAATGCGATTTGTCCACTATTAAAATCTTACAAATTGATAAACATTGGCCAACCGATTCAGTCACTAGTTGGAATGGGTATGAAATTGGAATTTTTAGTCGTTAAGCTAAGAGTGGACGAAAAACACGAGCTTCACATAGCTCTCCAATTGGCGCAATTATATGATATTTAAAACCATATGTTGGAATTGCCAGGGTATTGGTAATAAAATTACAATTAATTTTCTCAGGGAGTTATGGAGGAAACATCGTCCAGAATTTTTGTTTTTATCAGAGACAAAGAACTCTTATTTATTCATGGAACGCATTCAACCTCACTTGGGTTATAAGTTAATGACTACGGTAGAACCAAGTGGCAATAGTGGAGGTCTAGCACTGTTTTATTCTGATGATTACAGTGTAAAGATTAATTACAAAGACAAAAATATGATTGATATAATAACGGAAGTAAGTCGTAAACAAGTCTTCATTACCTTCCTATAAGGAGAACCAGTTCAGAACAGACGAGATTACGTTTGGGAACGGTTAACAAGAATAAGCGTTAATCGTCCAGGACCTTGGTTGATAACAGGAGATTTTAACGAGCTTACTAGGAACCACGAGAAACTAGGTGGTTCTCCAAGACCAATAACACAATTTGCAACTTTTAATCAGATGTTGCGGGACTGTGGAATGGTTGACTTCCCAAAGCTGGGAAATCACTGGTCTTGGAGGGGAGTCCGGCAGAATGGGATAATACGATGTGTTCTCGATAAAGCTTTCGGGAATGCCGAGTGGCATGATTTGTTTTCAAAATCAGTTATCGAATATCTAGAAATGATAGGATCTGATCATAGACCAATTTTAGGAAAATTTTAGGATAACACGGTTCCTAGGAAACGTCAATTTATTTTTGACAAAAGGTGGTTAGGCAAACCTGGTTTTAAGGACATAATAGGCAGAAGCTGGAAGGCTACCCATACGAACAAATTGTTATCACTAGACAAAAAATTAAGAGCTTGCCGTCGTGATATTTCATATTGGAGACATACGAATGTAGAACCTGGTCAACTCAAGATAGATAAGTTGAAACAGGAATTGGAGAATCTGAAGAATGCCAGAGCCGGAGATTCAGATAGCTTGGAGCGAATTAATATGGATTTACGGATCGCCTATTCAGAAGAAGAGGCCTACTGGAAGCAAAAAAACAGAAATAAATGGTTATGAGAAGGGGACGAAAATACCAAATATTTCTTATAGTTTAAAAGGTAATTAAATTATTCATATATTATTAATTATTAAATTTTTATATCTTATAAATTATAAAATAAAATTATCTATCTAACAAGATCTATTAAGCTGAACTTTAAATTATATATTAATATTATATATATTATTAAAACTAAATTAATAGAATAACATTAAATTATATAAAAAATTAAAATTTTTAAAAAATGAGACTAAAAATCATATATTAATAATTGTAAAATATATAATTAATTTTGCCCTATAAAAAGAAGGGATCTTCTATCAAACAAATATACTTATCATCTCTTCTTCTCTACTAGTTTATTTCTTTCTTTGTTCTCTCTATCTTTGTTCTTTTCTATTTTTGTTCTTTTTCTTTCTTTTTTTTATTTACTTGATTAGATTATGGATTCAAACAATCCACTTCATTTCTCAACAAATTTTAAATTTTATGGATCTTCTTAATACTCAACAAGAAAGAAACACTATAAATCCTTTTTCTTTTGATTCAACCCCAAATCAAATGAGTCCACCGAATATTCCACAATATAGTATCCAATATAGTAATATGGGTGAGGAAAGTGATGATCCAAACCAAGCTCAAAATACAACCGATCATAGAGAATAGAGAAGCGAGATGTAACTGCATGTGTTTTCATTCGCCCAAAAGTATAGAGGGACATTTAAGTATTTAAAAGCTTCTGTAATCTAATTTAATTTAATAAAGTACTTAAAAGCTTATGTAACCTAATTTAAGTACTTAAAAGCTTTACGTAAGTACTTAAAAGCTCTTATAATCTAATTTAATATACATAACATAACATAGTAGTTAATGACTCTGTCTAATTTAAGAAAGTCAGCTCTACTTAACTACTTAAAAGCTTCTGTAATCTATTTTTTTAATCCAACTTAAAGCATTTAAGTACTTACGTAAAGGAAGCAACATATTTATGTTGTAGTAACTTATTCACCAAGTTTTTATTTTCTTTTAATTTATTATATGAATTAAAAGTTTAAGAAAGTATATAATCTCATGATCTCTTCATATTTATTTCCATATTTTCTTCCTACCAAATTTTCTCTTTATATTCTTATATTTTTTCATCTAGCTTTTTAATGTCTTATTCTTTTCAGAATCAACTCAATTTCTTCATTTGATGAAGAATTTGATAAAGCATTTGATGAAGAATTTGATATACTTTTTGATGAGTTTTTGGATGATCATAATAATTACATTTAAGAGGCAAACAATTCAAGACAACGAAATCGGCGAACGTATTTTGAAAGAGGTCGCGAAGAGGGAAATACCCGCTTGTGGAATGACTATATTAGTGAGGAGGCGGTTTAGAATGAACAAATCATTGTTCATGCGTATTGTTAATCTACTATCAAATGAAGTAGAATACTTTCAACAAAGGCGAGACGCTACCGGGAAATTAGGTCTCTCCGCACTACAAAAATGCACCGCCGCGATACGTATGATGGCATATGGTTGTGCAGCTGATGCGGTTGATTAATATGTTCGTATTGGTGAAAGCACTAAGAGGTTATGCTTAGAAAAATTTGTAGATGGAGTTATATCTTTGTTTGGAGATTTTTATCTAAGAAGACCTACACCCGAGGATCTTCAACGATTACTCGACATTGGATAGAGGCGTGGATTTCCGGGCATGATGGGAAGCATTGATTGTATGCATTGGGAATAGAAAAATTGTCCAACCGCATGGAAATGACAATACTCACGTGGAGGTAGAAAATCGACAATCGTTTTGGAGGCTGTTGCTTCATATGATCTTTGGATTTGGCATGCATTTTTTGGATTTCCAGGTACACTAAATGATATTAATGTTCTTGACCGCTCACCCGTTTTTGATTATATTTTACCAGGCCAACCTCCAAAAGTTAACTACTTTGTCAATGGACATCAATACGATATGTGCTATTATCTCATGGATGGTATATATCCAAAATGGGCAACATTTATCCAATCAATCCGACTTCCTCAAGATGCTAAAGCAACGTTATTTGCTCAGCTTCAAGAAGCCGTTCGAAAAGATGTTGAGCGTGCTTTTGGAGTTTTGCAAGCTCGATTTGCAATTATCAAAAATCCAATTCTTGTTTGGGATAAGAAGAAAATAGGGAAGATAATGAGAGCATGCATAGTCCTGCACAATATGATAGTGGAAGACGAACGAGATAATTACACTCAGTATAATGTATCGAAATCTCAACAAGTCGAAGAAAATGAGAGTGCAAAAGTGGATTTCACATACTCTACAGATTTACCTATTAATTTAGGCACCATTCTCCGCAATCGACTTAAACTTCGTGATACAGGTATACACCAACAATTAAAAATTGATTTGGTTGAACACATATGGCAAAAGTTTGGATCAAGAGAAGATTAGAGCTAAAATAAATTTATATTTGATCATTTCATATGTTATCTATGTTTTGTAATGTTTTAAATTAAATTTATGTATTGTAGTTTTATTTACAATTATATGAGATTATAGTTTTTTTTAAAATTATTATAATATATTATATTATTATTATTATTTTCAATTCTATTATTATTTTCATTCTAATATTTTTGAAAATATTTTAAATAAAAATTAGTATAGTATTGTATTTACCAAATAGAAACATAATAAAATTAATTTTTAAAAAATTATTAATATTATATTAGTGAGAAACTTGGTGAGTGGAGACTAAAATTAACATAGAGTTCTTAGAAAAAGGTTTTACTAAAAATATTAATATTGTAATTATGAGAGACTCAATAAGTCTCTCACCATTGCAGATGCTCTAATGAATTTCTATTTATAGGTTTTTTGGATTAATTGTATTTAATTAAATAAAACATATTACAAAAGATAATAGCCGATTCTTTTTTAGAGAGATTTAAGACCATCTTCAATGAGGGGTTTTTGAGAGAAGTTTTTAAGACTTAAGAGACTCTCTCTTCGATAATATCATACTCTTGATATGTGTGTCTTGTATTTATTGGTTTATTTATCTTTTATAAACTAAGATTTAATTAAAATAATATATTATATTAAAATAATAAATTTTAATTGGTAAGAGACACAAATAAAGAGATTCACCGTTAGAGATACTTTAAGAACCAGACACGTGTCACTCTCTGATTGGAAGAGGCTTTGCACTGGAAAAAAATCGTGATTAGTTTTTGACTAATCCAATATAGCAACCTTTGGGAAAAAAGGAATGAGGAAACTTGTCGATCAAAGAAATGTCTAAGCGATTCTTTTGCCGGATCGAACCAAACCCTGGAATGGTTTTGTGATTTGTGGTGCTCTTCTTTGATATTTCTGATTGATTCTGAGAATTTCACGAGATTCAGTCTCGTATTCTGTTCAATTTGGAGCTCTACAAGAACCATCTCAAAAACTTTTCTTCAGGTAATTGAATCTCTCTTTTTAGTTTGATGTTTATAATAAGCAAGACGAACGTTTACGTGATGAAGTATTCATCTCCATCTTCGACATCTACCCGTATCAATGAATCCTTTAGGTCAATGTTTTTCATTTATTTCGATGCTAATTGGCATTACTAGAAAAAGGGTCAACCTTTTGTAAAAGTATTGGTGTGTTCATAAGTTTAGGACCATTGGTTTGATTGTTTTGGTTATTATAATCTCAAAATCAGCTGCAAACTCATCTCTTTACTGGACTTTGCAATTTTTATTCGATGTTTATCATTCTTTAATAGAATAGGTATAGTTTATAGTAATGGTAATTGAGAGATGTATACTAATTGATTACAGAGCTGAAGAGTCTTGAGTTGGAATAAAGATGCCTCATAGAACAAGGCCTTTGAAGGGACTCTTGCTTTTCACTGGAATAAACTCTGTGTTGGTGCAGACCACTACTCCAGTCTATGACTTTGTATGTTTCTTGCCTTACTGGGAAAAAGGGTATGTTGTTGATTTAACTCTTAAGACGATAAACCATTTTCTGTTTTTCTCTATATTCTAGTGTTTCTAACAGATAGTGGTGTCACTATCTGTTTACGTTATGTTTGTATGTCTCGTTGGTATGTAGATTCACTCTTCTCGCTGATGATCATGATAGTAGTTTTTATACTTTGGGAAGGCTAGTGCTTATATTTTGTGAAGATGTCTTGGAGAGCTAATGGTCCATTCACATATCATGTGGTCATATGTTGCTACCAATATTTCTACAGTAGGTTATTTGTATATGTAGCATGAAGTATGCTGTTAAATTTTGCATTTGAAAATTATCAAATTGGATCATGTTGCATTATCAAACACACAATAACTCTACTTGTTTTCCCCAATTTTGTATGTCTCATGTCGATTACTGACTTACTCAAGTTTCCAGTTTCTCTCTTGTTACATTGAATCTCTTTCAGAGAGAGCGAATCCGGCATGAGCGTGAAGCTGCGGCTGCGTCATCAAACAGTACAAACTCAACACAGAAAGTTACTCAAGCATCTGTTGGATAATGGAAACTCTCTGCATCTTCTTAATCTCTCAGTCAGAATTCCTCTCTGTGGGAAATTATATACACACTAATTACTGAATGGACACAAGGAAGGCATATTCACATTTCTGCTCCAAGTTTAGATTCATTAGTCTTTAGTACCAAACATTTTCGTGGTGCTTGCAATGCCTTCAACAATGAGCCTTGAAAGAAAATTCGTTCTTTTAGCATTAGCTGCAGAGCTTCACCTCACAGATCCTAGTAAACGCTTTCAAGGAGTAACTAACAAAGCTGAAGAGATATGCAGCAACACTCCAAATGGTGTCATGCTCGAACAAGCCAAACTCCTGCAAATCCAAAAGTAATGGACTCTCTTTTCACATTTTATTTATGTCTTCTTTTACTACTCTGAATTGGTTCTTCTGCAGACTAATCTTTTTTGCATTTGAAGTGTGTTTGTCACTATGCTTGCATACATGACACTTAGACCATGTCCAACCATTAGAACCCCTAATGGGGTTCTTAACATTTTTTAGTGAAAATAATGATATATAACAAGTTAGGATTGGTTTTAATATTTTAGGGGTTCCAATGGTGGAACCCCATTAGGGGTTCTTAAAAAAACAAACCATCTTACCTCTTGATATACACATTTTTGATATTTGCTTATTTTAAAGACAAATCCTTAGAGCATCCACATTGAAGGTTCTTAGAGGGAGGGGTTCTTAGCAGAAAAAAAAAAAAAAAAAAAAAAAAAAAATTAAAAAACACGTGGCGGACCCTGATTGGTTCTGTGATTTTTTAATCTTTTTTTTTTGTATTTTTTTTTTTTTTTTTGGTGAACCCCCAATGGGGTTCACTGATGTGGATGGTCTTAGACCACCATTTTTTCCAAACAAAATTAAGAAACTCTTCAATGATGTGTCATTCATTGATTGAGTTAATTTTATTATTAATATTAAATTTATTTGTGCATAAATTTTTGATTAAAATATTGTTAAGAAACTCATTTTTTTAGAAACCATTGATAATGGTGCTCTTAGAAAGTAATCTCAAATGAATTCTGAAATTGAATGAAAGGTGAAATTGCTATGCTCCATAGGAAAGTTCAGTCAAATACCCACAAATTCATTGAACACCAAATCTATTTCCATCAAATTTCCTACAATGTACATTTGAAACTGTGAAATGTAATCATGTGTTTGTTGCCCATCACTCTGCAATTAACCGTAACAAGCCATCAGAGAGCAGGTTTTACCAAACACTCTGCGGCTTTTCGCAATTCCTTTCCTTGATTACGAATGTCCTACAAATAATAATTCACAATATTGAAAACTCTGCAAAAACATAATAGAATTTACGTGGTTAATAAACTTACAGAAGCTTCATCAGCACGAATCACATTAACAACATCTTTCAATATAGCATCTTTAGGCAATCTCCAATAATCAATAGCAATCGCTGGAGCTGCAACAATCTCGATCTTACCATCATCAATATCTTTAAGAAACTCAGTGTAAGAATGTATAGCTTCTTCTTCTAAACATCCAAGGATTTGATGAGCCAAACGAGAAGAAATCATGTAACAAAGGAGAAAAGAGTTGAAGAAAAGTCCTTGAACAAGCATCTCTAAAAGACACTCGTACCATTTAGGTTTCACTAACTCCATCATTGTCATTAGATGCATTTTCTTTCATTCTCTGCTTCTTCTAATAATGCTTTGATCCAAACTCCACTATGTTCGAATCTTCGAATTGATTTTAGGTGGAGAAGCATTCCTCCAATAATTCCTGGTACTGCAGCTATTGTTTCCAACATCATTGCTCTGCATCTGTATCGTCTCTGGCGATAAATATCACAATCAACTTCAATAGTGAATCCATACAAAGAACAAGTTAATCATACCAAGATCATGCCTGGAAAAACATATCGGTGGGCATACGAAGAAGCTTGACTGTTCTGTAAGCGATTTTGTCGGTAATAGTCTTAGGAATGTGGTGCTTCTTCAAATCTATAGACAAGTTTCTCGAAATGTCTCCCATGACTGTTTACGATATACATAATTCACAGAAGAATATAATTGACAGATGATTCTTTATCTGTTATGTTGTGATGCAAACACGCAACCAACAAATATCAAACACTCTTAACACTGATCGAACATTTCTTACACAATTTTACGCAAAATTGCAACCTCTAAGATATCGATGTTTATCAAAAATGATTTACAATTGTCGAACCTCAATGAAATCGAAGCCAGAACAACGCATGACAGTGAGATTCTACTCGATCGACGGGCAACGAGAGTAGATTTTGACCTGTTGAATTGCTTCATAGTTATCTCTGAAGTAGACGCTAACGGGTCCAATATCTGGACGGATGGCGATCAGTGAGGCAAAGGAAGGAGAAAAAGCAAGAGGAGAAGAAGACTCGACGACGAAGGAGATAATCCGAATCGTAGAGCGATCCAAAACTAGGGATTTGAAGAGAGGGATTTGATAGGGAGAGAGAAAGACGGGAGCGATGTTGCCGCATAGATTTTTTTTGTTTGCTAAAACCCATTCTCCAATTATGCGCTGACACGTCGCCGGTTCTTAAAGTTTCTTAATACTCTTGTTTAAGAAACGGTTCTTCACATAATTATTCATTTTGATTTAATTAAATCACATTTTGTTAGAAGAACCCCACTTTATATACCCTATTGGAGCTGCTCTTATGCTCCTCCTAAAATTAACATTTGTAACATTTTATATTTTTAAGAAAAAAATTAAGAACCCTATGTGCGGTTTTACTATTGGAACCTCACAAAACTTAAGAGTCCATCAGAGGTTCTTAATCTATTATTTAAATTAAAAATAATTTGAGAACCTCACTAGAGGTTCTTATGAATGGAGATGCTTAAGAACGAATTATCGAAAACAGTGACTAAAATATTTAGAGCATCCTTAATGGTGATATACCATTAGTTTCTAATTAATTGTTTAATAATAGATTTAAGATTAATTACTTGTTTGAGACTCAACAAGCTTTTGTAAATTTTTACTAGTTTGATGGTAAAACTCAAAAAATTATCATAATAAACTAATTTTCAAATTTTTTAAAAATTAGCTAAAAAGTTAAAAATTAAATTACTATATAAAATATTGTAGAGTACAGAAAAAGACTACTATAATAGGTTACATCAGTAAGTGGCATGTGATAAGTCCACAAGAGGTATGCGCATTTGCACATCCTGGGATCGAGTCCCCCCTCTTGCATTTGCAAGAACTTGGCTAATGGGCTGGCCATTTGTGGCCCAAATGTTGACATTAAATATTAAACATATATTACAATCCGTTAAAATATAAGTAAATTGACTCTAGTTTTAATTTCTGCCAAAATTTTGTCAAATATGCTCAACCAAATCAACTTTCAATTGGTTATGCATTCTTCCTCCCGAATCTAAGCTCGATTGGCCATCATATTGTTTACATTGGTAGACGTCTCCGTAGAATACGTGAACTCATGTGATGTTCTACTTCCTTCTTCTAGTTTGATTTATGATAAATCATATTGAGTGCATCGGTCTCGTTCGTCTTCAACGATCATATTGTGCAATATGATACATGCCCTCATTATGTTGCCTATTTTTTTCTTATCCAAGTAAAGAGATGGGTTTCAGACAATAGCAAACCGAGCTTGCAACACTCCAAAAGCACATTGAACATCTTTTATGACATCTTCTTGATAATTAGCAAATAATGATGATTTCTCATATTGTGGGCGAGAAATTGATTGTATGAACGTTGCCCACTTCGGATATATACCATATGTGAGATAGTAAGCCATATGGTACTGACGCCCACTGACAACGTAGTTGACCGGAGGAGCTCAACCTTCCAATATATCATCAAAAACTGGTGAACGGTCAAGAAAATTAATATTGTTACATGTACCTAGAGGTCCAAAAAATATGTGCCAAATCCACATACTTGTGAAGCCACAACTTATAAAACGATTGTGGGTTTTTCATGTCCATGTGAATATTGTCATTTCCAAGCTGTTGGACAATTCTTCCACTCCTAGTGCATACAATCAATGCTTCATATCATCCCGGGAAATCCCTGAAAGTCTCCAATATATAGTAATAGTTGGAGATCCTCAGGTGTTGGCCTTCTCAAATACTCATTTTCGAACAATTGTATAACTTCGACCACAAATTTTTGTAAACAATTTCTGCTAGTGCTTGCACTCATCTGAAGATATTCATCAAAAAGACAAGTTGCGGCTATACATTTTTGTAGGACATAGAAACCAAGTCTTCTGGTTGCATCTGGTCTCTGTTGAAAGAATGATACTTCATTGTATAGTTTTCGACAATATGCATGAATAGTTGCTTGCTTATTCTAAATTGTCGTCGAAACATGTTATCGGGGTAATTTGGCTGCTCACAAAAGTAATCTTTCCATAAGTTAATTTATCTCGCCTCTTTACCCCTTTCTAAATGAATTCATGTTTTCTTCGCTTGCTTGGCTGTTTGACGTTCATTGTAGTCATTTATACATCTTCAAAACCCTTGTCAAAAATTCTATCGAAATTGTCATCGAAACTTTGATCGATAGTTTCGTCAAAAGAGATGTTTCTGTTTTTTGGTAAATTTGAATCCTTAGAAAGAAAAATATGAACATTAGGAAAATATAAGAAAATGTGGTTAAATGAGAAGGAAAGCATACTTGGTTACATATATAATACATTGAGAAGTTACAACTACATTACATAAAACGCTGCAACTCTCCAACTCCAACTACAACTAGAACACATTTATGTTAATCACACAACGCTCCAACTACAACTACAACTACAACACATTTATGTCATAACACTGCAACTACAATGTCAACCAATGTGGCTGTCCTTTTCCCTTGTTGCTGTCCAAATCTCACTTCATCTTCCTGTACCAAAACAGAGCAAACTGGCCTAATTAAAACAGAACAAACAAAGCACCAAAACAGAACAAACTAGCTTAATTAAAATTGAACAAGCAAAGCACCAAAACAAAGAAAACAAGAATGAATATACCTAGCATATTACAACATGTCAGACATTGGTTTGATCTTAAGATTGAGTTCTATATCAGTGAGAGGTTCAGTTTTGAACATTAGATTATCCTGAATCTTCTGCATGGATAATCTTTCTTTGGCTGCCAAATCTTTCTCCTTACTCATCCACATCTCTGCAAGCTCATTGACAGAACTCTTGTCTTTTTCTTCAAGCTTTCCCTTGCCTCTCTTTTTCCGTTCTCCTTCGCCGCCTTATCACCTATAGGCGGCTCCACTGTTTCATCCTCCATAGTTCTTTTATTGCTTCTATTACTTGTTGGAGTATTTAAAGAACACCATTTTTGATAGTTTCATAAACTTCTCCAGATATGCTCCAAGCTGAACTTCACCTTCCGATCTTGGAAGTACAACTTGTATGCCAGCTCCATAACATCATCGTCTAATTGCCCACTGCTTCTTTAACGCGGACATAATCATAGCAGCCATCGAACTTGCTCACATTCTCATTCATTTTAGACCTTTTTTGCTTACATGTGTTACGCTCCCGCATTATAAAATCAGAGACTCAAACGAATCTTCTAATCTCTCTAGCTAGTTAATTAAAATTACATAATTTATGGTGGAGATATCAACCAACTACCTGACTAACTTAAATGGGTTATGTAGCTAGTTAATTACTGACTCTTTGTGTTATAATTAACTCAAACCTGCATCTCACAATTCTCCAAACCAAACCATTCCTTTGAGAGTAAATGGGTTTCTCTTCAAGCTATACGGATCCATTTAGTTCCTCTCCAAGCTTTATTAATCTCTTGAAGAGCCAACAAGAGATCAATACTCCAGAGTCTGAAACACATTCACCTACATAACCAAAGAGAGAACCTAGGCATAGATGGAGTGTCCCTGAAGAGAATACTCTTGTGAGTGCTTGATTAAACACAATCAAATACACTATAGTGGGGAATGATTAGAGAGGAGGGACTTTTTGAAATAGAGTTCTAGTGTCATTACAAATGACAGAATGGGACTTATTGTAAGGAGTTGCTGAAACAATGTGTTGTTCTTCTTCTGTGAATCTTTCTATGAACTCATCAAAGTTGAAAACATCCTACATAAGTATTTTCTCAGTACAGTGACTTTAAGAAATACAGTTGTTGGGAATTGCAAAGGATTTGTACCATCAAATCTAAGGTACAGCGTAGTAAACAATGCCTTCCCAAGACTTGAGATTTGCTTCTGCAACAAAAAATCAATTATACGCAACTGAAATTAGAATCTCCCAAAGCAATGTTGCATTCAAGATAAGTCAAGGGAGATTAGATGAATCTTACATTACGCATGTCAAGTTTCGAGACTGTTGTTTCAAAATACCAAAGTAGCAAAGCCGAAGATGATAAGAGTAGTGGCTGCAAATGCTTTTCTGACTGCAGAAACCAAAATCTAGATTGAAAACCCAGAATCCAGTTCTATTCATATATACATGTGCTCCTAACAAAGAATCAAAATCTTGCCAAAGGTTATCTCTTGCAGAATACGCCAATTATAACAAAGAAACAAAATCCATTTTAATCTAGATTTGAAAACCATCTTCCACCAGCCCGAAATCGAGCTCCTTCACCAACTAGAGAAGCCTAAATTCAAAAAAACAGTGAATTACAAAACATCAAAATCAAGTAGCTAAGTCTTTTCACAAAACACAGGATCTGGAATTACATATTCCAAGCTTCTCTTTTTAATTTAATTTACCCAAGACAAAGAATTGAAGGCGAGATCCAGGGTCAAACGAGGAAAGTTATCACTGCAACAGCCTCGAATTGGACGCCAAAACAGAATTTAATTCATTAGTTGTTGACGCCAAAACAGAATTCTCCGATTCCGGCAATTCCCATCTGCAATAAACACCAATACAAATTCTCAACAAATCGAAAACTTTGCAAGTTAAAACCTTAATTTCGATCAGGTTAACACCTTTTACGGCCAAAGGTGACCTGAGGCAAAGATACATAACTTCTGAGAGGATTCATAACATCAGGGGAGATTTCTTTTAGATCGGTTTGAGTCCAATGGAACAAGGCATGAGAGCAAGTTAAGAGTGTATTACTGTAAACTTTTTTTTTTCTTTTTAAAAAAATAAAAAATTTAACTTGTGGAGTTATGCATAAATTGAGCGAGAAAGTTTATTGAATATGTGGTGTCAGGTCTCGTATGCGTCAGATACATAAGACGGCCAATGAGCCTTCGATACGGAGAAGGATCATCACACAACAAACTTGTTGACTTGGCGAGATTGTGTTGCTGAACCATTGGAGTATTAATAGGCTTGGATCCAAGAAGACAACATATATCGATGATGTCTAAACAATATTTCATTTGACAAAGAAAAATGCTAGAAGAGCTTCTAGCAACTTTGATACCTACAAAGTATTTAAGAACACTCAAATCCTTCATCTTAAAATATCCACTTAATTAGGTCTCGAATTCAGCTATATCAGAAGGATTATTGCCATATACAATCAAGTCATCAACATACACCAAAATTACTCCATCAACATTGTAATCAAAGAACGAATAATCTTTTGTAGATTGAGCAAAGCCGTAGTCTAACAAAGTTGTAGAAAGCTTGGCAAACCAACACCTTGGAACCTGACAGAGACCATATAGTGATTTCTTGAGCTTACAGACCAAGTTGGGATCAGAAGTGTAAAAATCTGGAGGAGGTTTCATGTAGATGTCTTCTTCAATGTCACCATGAAGAGATTCATTATGAACGTCCATTTGATGAAGTTCCCAACCTTTGGCTGCAGCAGCGGATAGGAGAAGAATAATCGTTTTCATCTTAACAACATGTGCAAAAGTGTCCGTAAAATCAATACCTTCCTTTTGGTGATTCTCCAAAGCGACAAGACGAGCCTTGTATCATTCAATAATACCCTCCGAACTGAATTTGATGCAATAAACCCATTTGGAACCAAGAGCTTTGCATCCCTCGGGCAATGGTACTAGTGTCAAGTGTCATTCTCTTCAAGTGCTTCAACTTCTTTACTCATAGCATCACACCATTTCTTCAAATGAACTGCTTGCTTGTATGTAACTTGTTCATCTAACATATCCACAGGGGCAAGAAATATTAGGTGTGATTTGGAGAACCTGTCAAGAGACATAACTTTTGCCAAAGAGTAAGAGCACATACATGAAGACGGTGATGATTGAGAAGAAGAGAGAGAGTCGATGGGTTTATCACACTGTGCAGCATAAGTGACATAGTAATCAAGATGATCATGTGGGGCTTGATATTTATGGTCTACCATTAGAGAGTGAACCAATAGAATAGAGAACGTGTTGAAAAGTTGAAAATGAGAGAGGAGAAGAATCAGAATTTGTAGAAGAAGCGAGTTTAAACTTCATACAATTACTTGTGAAGAAGTTAGGGGAAATGAGTCCATATTTCGGAGACTTTAATTTCTTTTTGTCAACAAAATGAAATAAAATGATTATTGTATTGATCCACGTTAGTTTGAGGGTAGCAATTCTCGAGTTTCTGTTTGAGAGTCTTTAGTTTTATTTGGGGCAAGTCATAAAAAAATTTTGGTTTGGGTTTTAGTTATGCTTTATTTTGGGTTTTGCTTCCTAGAATATATTTTTTTCCTCCGGTTGTATAGTTTTATTTATGGTTGTAATGTTGGAACATTATGGTTCTTATTATAATACCCATGTTTAAATAAATGGATCCACTTTAGTTGATCAAGGATTGAATGAATAAATGTATATGTTGTTTTTTGTTAACATTTATATAACTATTCTTTAAAATTTTATATAGTCGAATTCATAATTATTTTTTATAGAAAGAATGACTGAAATAGTCTACAACTATATGTTAATTACTCAAATAGTTTTCAAAAATTTGGGGGAAAAAAACGTGGAAAATGTCATGAAAGACACGAATTTTTGTCTTATTTATTAAAGTGCCACTTAAGAAAAAAAAACAAAAGAAAGAAAAAGTTAAACAGTTACACTTCGTCTTCTTTTTCAAATTCTATCTTCTTTTTCTCAACTTCTACTACATCTTTCATCTTCATCGTCTCCTTCGTTTCATATATTGTATTCTTTATCTTCTTCATCTCCTTCGTCTTCTTCTTTGGAGAATTTTTTTCTTAAATTCCATCTTTTCTCTCGTTTCTTTGTCTTCGTAATCTTCATCGTCTATTTGAAAGGTACTGTAGCATATGTTTATGGATTTTGAAAGCTCAAATCTTCAACTTCGAACTACATTTTTACTACTTTTTCTAGGTTTAGAGAAATTTTTGAAAGTTTTAATTTTTTAAAGTTTTTTACTTCGTCTCCTTCTTATTTGGTGGCGTCTCTGTAACCTTCCTTGTAGACATTGGTTGACTAAGTTTATAGTCTCGTCGAGTTTGGTTCATAGTACGACATACTCTAGCAGACTTTGTTTTGTCTGGCGGACTTTGGTTCATAGTCTGGCAAACTTTATTTTGTCTGGTGGACTTTGGTTCATAGTCTCGCAGACTTTGTTTTGTCTAGCAGATTTTGGTAGACTTTGGAAGACTTTGGAAAATATTGGCTAACTTTGGTAGATTTTGGTTGCTTAATGATCTAGTGTGGTAGACTTTGGTTTTTTTGGCAGAATTTGGTAGACTATTTTAAACAATTTTCTTGTTTATTTTTCACAAATATGGGGGATAACAAGATGTACCCTGTGAGGGCTGTTGGACTAGGAAAAATCCCGTTCAGGACCTGATCCATCAACCACGACTGCAATTTGAGGAAGATAATAGAGTTGAGGGGTCTTATTGGCATTGATGCTTACAATGAGATAGAGAAGAATTTTCAACTTGGGATTATACTGCAGTTTGTCAACACAGAGTTCTCATGGAGTAGCAAATATGTTGAACACCTGTTTGGTAATATGTTTCACACACCTAATGTGAATGAGGTGTGGGTGTTGGCCGATGGTCGGCCAATGAGATTTTCTCTGCATGAGTTTTACCACATCATGCATACGAAATGTGAGTTGCCTGACGCTAATGATGCAAACTTAGCTTTAGGAGAGTTATGGGCTGACATGGGTTTAGACCACGGTGATGGTCCAACATGGGCAGAGCTTGAAAGGGCATTAAAGGGATGTAAGGATTGGTCTCTTGCCAAGAGAAAGATGGTGGTGTTGTTGGCGGTGTTATATTGTGTAATATTTGCTTTGCACAATAATAGTAGGATCTCGGTTTTCTATGCTAAATTGGTGATGGATCCGGATAGAATTGAGAGGCATCCTTGGGGGAGAGTAGCATTTCAGTCCCTTTTGAAGTCGATCTCTGGTGCTCAACGGCAACGACGAGGTTGAGTATGCATGGCTTTGTGCATATGCTTTTTATATGGGCGTACAAGTTTATCCCACATCTAGGTTTAATGTGCGGATGTAAAGTAGTTGGCCCGAATCCACTTTTGCAATGGATTACGCATAGTTGCCGTCATATAGATATTGAGGATGTCTTCGACTCTGATAAGATGACATTCGACAATGACAAAGTAAGCTTAATTCATTGACTGGCTTTGATTTAACGTATGTTTTAGTTTGGCTGATTTTGGCTGACTTTGTAGTATTTTGGCTAATGTTTTATAACGTTTGTTTTAGTGTTGATGACTTTGGCGGATGTATTTTGGCTAATGTTTTTTGTAACATATGTTTTAGTTTGGCTGACTTTGGCGGATGTTTTTTGGATAATATTTAACGTCTGTTTTAGTTTAACTGACTTTGGTTGACTTATGTATTTTGGCTAGTTATTTGAAACATGAATTTGAGATTGGCTCACTTTGGCTGGCTGATTTTGTAGGTGAATGTTGTACGCCTTATTCAAAAGCCTTACGATGACATATACCATGAGTTGCCTACTAAATATCGGGATCCTAAAGTTGACAAAATGATCAGAGACCTTTTGGGCTATCCCCTGCAAAAAGGAAGGTCGATGAGTTACAAAGTGAGCTCAGAAGTGTTAAGAAGGCTAAGAGTGCTAAGAAGGTGGCAGAGATGAATGAACCTACTTGTCAAAGGATACGCCAAAGGAAAAGAAAGTCTTATGATAGTCCAAAGGCAAAGGATAAGCCAAGGGCAAAGGATTGTGATATGATTTTGTCAGAATTTCAGAAGGTAGCCAAAGAAAATGAAAAGGAAAGATTGGAGAGGAAATGGAAAAAGGAATTTGAGGCCAAAGAAGAAAGGGAATGAAGAAAATTATCCTAGACATCCTTCAATCCATGAAGCATGCTTTTGACGTGATGAGATTTGATCAAGTCAACACGTCAGAATGGCTTGCAAGGCTAGAGAAACAAAGAGTAGACCAAGCGGTGATGGATGAGCGGATTCGTAGGCTTGAGGAAGCCATGTTACAGCAGAACTTGATCAATGAACGCCTCGTTAAGCTGATAGATTCAAGACCAGCAGAGGTGGTGATGACATTGGAAGAGCCTCATAAGTCTCCTGTGAATGAAAATCAGACTCCTGGAACTGAAGCCTCAGGTTCTCAAAAAATCGTACGTAAAAGTGTAATTGATTATGAGAGGTACTAAGTTCTGAGGACTCAATTGTGTATGTATACTATACACAATAATCAAGAACCAGACCATGTTCTTTGTGAACTTTATGGCATAGTTTAGTTGACTGTGTTGATGTATACTATACGCAATAATCAAGAACAACACCATGTTCTTACTATGTATATGAGCGCTAAAAGACATTAATAATGTAACTATGTATGAGCTAATAGAGTTGTACTAACTCTATCACATTTTCTTTCTAGAAGGAAAGGATATGTAAGGAGCATCAACCCTCACAACCTTCCCTAGCATCTAGCAATGTACATGTACGTGAGATATGACTATTAATTTGATTTACATATGTGTGGTTTAGCTTGGCTGACTTTGGATAATGTTTTATTAGCTAGGATGACTTTGGCTAAATTTGGATGACATTAATAATGTAACTATGTATGAGCTAATTGAGTTGTACTAACTTTATCACGTTTTCTTTTCAGAAGGAAAGAATATCTAAGGACCAGCAAACCTCACAACCTTCCCCAGCATCTGACAATGTACAGTTACATGATATATGACTATTAATTTGATTTACTTACGTGTGGTTAAGCTTAGCTAACGTTGGCTTACTTTGGCTATTAGCTAAGCTCACTTTGGCTGACGTCGGCTAACATTAGCTAATGTTTTATAACGCGTAGTTTAGGTTGGCTGACTTTGACTAATATTTTATAACATGTAGTTACATCTTCTGTTTTGTAGAATGAACAAAATACTGAGGAGAAGAAATCCTCACACACTCTTTCCCTAGCGTTACGGCTTCCTCACAATCAAAAGGTTGTTTAATTGTTCTTAAATTGTTGGTAGTACTTTGGTGAATTATGTATTCCTTACATTGTTTCTCTTTTGTTTGCAGAATGAATGGATGTTTGAGGCGCAGGAAACGTTTGACCATTTGTCCCCAGCGTTGAAAATTGTAAGAAACCCTAAGGTTAGTAGTCAATTGCAAACTTCGTAAAGTCATACTTTGGATTTGGGGTCAACGCAAGGTGAAGACGAATGTCAAATTCTAAGCAAAGCAATCCCACAAGGTAAGGATTTGATATATATGGAGGACGTTCTGCCCAGGGCATTAAGACAACATACTCTCGCTGCGAACAAGGTAGTTTGTTTGACTTTGGTTGACCTTGGTTAACCTTGGTTGACCTTGGTTAACCTTGGTTGACCTTGGTTGACTTTGGTTAACCTTGGTTTACCTTGGTTGACTTTGGTTGATATTTCACTTCGATTTTGTGTTAAACTCAGAAATCACCATTCGAAGGAAGTTTTGTAGTTAGGCGCCTCATGGACGATATAATTCCTACCTCATACGATCCATTTGGACCAGTAGATAAGTCCAAATTGAAGTGGCTATGTAATCTAGTTATATGTGAATTGTAAGTCCCTTATATGACTCCTTTATTATACTATTTTTGTGTTTGGTGTTTGCTTACCACTGACACTTATAGGAATAACTTGGTGGATGACATCAGTGCTTTAGCTGAGTTCTACTGCCAGTTGTTAATGCCAAGACATATTAGGCTATGGATGATTAACGGATTTGGTAAGTTCCTTAGTTACAATTGGTTGTCTTTGGATGTGTTTGGCTGACTTTGGCATACTTTTGTTGTGCTTATAATTTACATTTGTTTTGCAGCATATGAGTAGCGCTATGAATATATTTTGTAGAAGACATATGCAGACTCCAACTCCGTACAAGAGTGATCAGATATCGTTATTTGACCCTTCATTATGTGTCCACTGGTGTTCGAAGTACAAGTCTTTCGTGGCAAACCCGCATAAGTATATGTTCGAAGAATTTATGCAGGAAATGTATGCCGGTAAAGCCCATGTATGGTTTCCTACGTACAAGCAGTGCTATCGAGATGTGGACACCTTGTACAATGTTATAACATCAACAATATTCATTGGGTAGCCTTAGAGATCGATTTACTACTAGAGACCGTTAAAATCTACAATCCTTCTACCTCAGTTGTACCGCAGCAAGTAATGATTGACTCTATGATGTATGGTTTTTATTGGTTTATCTTGGCTGATCGTGGCTGAGCTTGGTTAAGCTTGGCTGATCTTTTTGATCTTGGCTGATATCCTTTTCTTACATTTTTCTACAAGCAGGCCGTACTCGACGATGATACCCTATCTGCGGAGGTCCATGTTAGCTCCAGAGTTACATAAAGAGACCAAGACGAGGGCTTTCATTGCCACCAGGGTGAAAGGAACCCTGGTCAACGAATAATCGGGAAAATGTGGCATTTACACCCTCAAGTTTATTGAGTTCTTAGCCCTTGGACAGGGCTTTAGGGGATTAGATGATAAGTTTGTCCCTTTTCTCCGCCTGAAGTTCGTCATTGAGGTCATGGATGAGCTCCCACTTCCAAAGACAATTTCATGCACAGATCTTTATCCGCGGTTTGAAAATGTTGATAAGCAAGTATTCATTACCGCGTCACAAGGGGTGTTTTTGCAATGGAAGTAATTACTTGTGTATATGGCTTCAATTAACTTTGTATATATAAGTATTTAATTAAGAATTAACTTTGTATATGGTTGTGTATATGGCTTTAATTAACTTTGTAATTAATTGTGTACATGGCTTTGATTAACTATTTACATTGTATTACAGTTAACTGTCTGTATGTCTTCAATTAACTGCCAATTAACTTTGGATACATATATATTTTATAGGCACTAATGTATTATTTTTGCTTCAATCAATGCTTCAATTAACCTTGTATACTGTTTGGTCAAAGTAAGCTCAACCAATATCCGCGAAACTCTGCCTTTGGCGGATATTGGCTGAGTTTCGTAAGGTTTGTAAGAAGATCACCCAAGATCAGCCAAATTCTACCACACTATGGTGGATTTTGGCTGACTATGGTTGTGCTTACATGCGTCCAATTTTGATGTTAGTTTGGCTTAATTCGACATGGCAAATATAACTCTACCTCAACTCTACAATGTATATATAAGAAATAATATTATTGTAATGTAATGTTGATAATATAGTTTGGTGAAGCTTGGTAGACTTTCAAGATTAGAAGACTGCTCTACATGTTCGAACATTGTGTCCTACACCGTTACATCGCGAACAAGTAGTCACTTTCCTTGGTTGTTTTTCCTCTAATGAGCACTTAAATCAACCTTATTCCGCGAGTTCTTTAGCCGATCGGGTTGGTTACGTACAATAGGAGGTAAACAAACTTTAACCGACACCTCTTTGGGTATTGGAAGTTTTGCATCTCTTGGCATCACACATTTAGCATATGCATGGTACAAATAACTCGTATAATAGTAAGGATCTGTGAGGTCAATCTTGAATGCTGCCATGCTTCTGCTACGACTAAGGCATGTACACAAGGTATTTTATCCATGTCAAACCTTTTGCAAGAGCATGTTTTCTCTATCAAAATCCACATGTAATGAGGTCGAATATGTGAAAGTAGCTTGATGTCCTTGTCAATGTTTTGCACATTGTACTGTGTGGCTTCTAGGAGTCTATTCTGCATGGCCAAATAAGAAAAACATTAATGCCAAAATAACCAAACTCCACCGAACTCAATTAAAATCTACAAGATCAAACAAGATCAGCCAAACTCCGCCACACTATGGTAGAGTTTGGCTACTCTTGGCTGACCTTTCTTCTTACGAAGCTCATCAAAGGTCCGCCAATGTGTGGTGGATCTTGGCTGAGCTTTCTTCTTACAAAGCTCAGTCAAACTCTATCAAGATTAACCAAGATCGCCCAAACTTTACCAAAGTCAACCAAGCTTTACCAAAGTGATACCTTAAGAAGTTTTTCGATTGTGAATGTGAGAATTGTCGGTGTAATCGCCGCCTTTGCCCTCTTCTTTGAGAACCAACTTGTTAGCATTGCCCTTATGGAATCTATAAGTTGCACAATAGGTATTTTTCGAGCTTTAGCTAACGCATGATTGATAGATTCTGCAATGTTTGACATGGTGAAATTGTATCTAATCCCTCAAAAATGTGCACGACTCCACAAACGAACATCTGCCTTTGACAAATACTCATACAACATTTGATCTAATCTCTCTATTTGGCTGAAGATTGTATTAAACTCGTTGCGCCTATATGCAATTGCAGCCTTCTTAAGCAGCTTAAAGGACTCTCCTCCTTTGAAATTTGTCATAGGAAAAATGTTGAAATGTTGATCATTTTCTGTATCAACCACACCAAAAGCCATAGGAAAAATGTTGAAATTCTCATCTTTCATTGTTGCCGTGAAAAGAGTCCCTTTATAATTTTCTTGTAAAAATATTTCATCCACAACGACAACCTTCCTCATGTTCACAAATCATATGATGCTTGCATCCAATGCAATGAACAGAAACTTGAATATATCATATCCATTTACTTCTATCTTGATAAGCGTTCCTGGATTTGCTTGTCTAATCCTATATAAATGCAAAGGAAGTTCTTCAAAACTATTCTCAGAAGTACCTCATGTAACTAAAGCTCGAGCTTCTATTAAAGTACGATGCACCTTCCAGTACATGATCTGGACAAAGAAAGGAAAAGTTACAACTCAACTAAAGTATGTAAGAAGAAAGCTCAACCAAGATCCGCCAAACTCAGCCACACTTTGGCGGATCTTGGTTGAGGTTTCTTCTTACGAAGCTCAGCCAAAGTGTGGCAGCAACACTATGGTGGCCAAAGCTCAGCCAAAGACATTGGCCAACACCAGCAACACTATGGTGGAACTTGGCTGATCTTCGTAAGGTTTATAAGAAGAAAGCCAAGATCCGCCAAACTCAGCCAAGTTCCGCGAGGGTGTGGTTGAGGTTGGCCAAAGTCAGCCACACTCTGGTGGACCTTGGCTGTCTTTGAGCTTAAATCTACAAGATCTACCAAAGACTTAGCCTTTATTAGCCACAGATTTGTACCTTCAAACCAAAATGTTTGTTCAATGACTAACCAACATGAGCAGGAAGAACAGAAGACCCAACACCACCAACAAAATACAAGTATAAACGACCAAAAATATCGGGCGTTGCTTGGCGTGCCGGAGATGACATCTCCGTAACTGAGCAACTATTCTCTCCACAATATACTCGGATACAGAAAAAAGGATTTTCAGTATCATGGCGTGAAGTCCAAACTCTTCATGTGCAGTTTGGTACCCAACATATAACAACCATTAACATTCTCGTTGATGATACGACATCAAAATCAAACCTATGTACAACAAAAAATTTCTTCAACTTTAACTCAAGATACTCTTTTGTGGGATATATTTGTCCAATACCTAATTGAAGTGACCTCATTTCAATGTCTAAGTACTCATCATTAAATGTCGAGTCTTTTCTTTTCTTGTGAGGAAGAGTCTTTCTACCGTCTTCTTTGCACTTCCTCTGAACACTTATGAAGTCTTCATCACCGGAGCTTGCACCATCTACATCATCGTAGTAGTTGAATCTCATTTCTGCTTCTTCATCGTACTCAACGTATTTTTTTCTCTTCTTGTTTGAGAGTTTGCCTAGCTCTACCACACGATGAATCAAATCGTTCACTTTCTTCCATCCGAACATGAGATATCCTTGATCTCCACACAAAGACGAATTGAGTCTTTCCGAAATTATTGCACATACCCACGCAATTGCCTCTCGTTGGTCACGAAGATAGGAGGTGTATCTTGTGATAGTGTGTGTATGAGTTCTTTGGATATGTAACTCAGTTTTACCTTGAAGATTTGTTGATTTAGATCGATATCTTCATGAACCATCCTCACAAACTCATTATAACGCATATCTTCACTCAATTCAATGATTTTACAACCATGAGAAGTATATACTACAAAGAACCAATGATTTGGTCAAATTTCCAACTCCCTCAAACTAAAAGAATTTGATCCATAAGCTCAAAACCAGGAAAATAAGCCCAAAAGATAAGATAAGGAATCAAGCAAAGCAAGAATGATGATATGTGTAGAGCTAACAAAGAGGTAAGAGGTAGGTGATGCTATAATTGAGGGATAAATTTGTCATTCTATACAAATTAGGTTAAATGAATCATGGCAAAATCAAGATCTCTGCCACAGTTTGGTGGATTTTGGTTGAGCTTCGTAAGAGGAAAGCTCAGCCAAGATCTGCCACAGTTGGGCGGATCTTGGCTGAGCTTCATAAGAGAAGAAAGGTCCGTCAAAGTCTGCCACACTGTGGGCAGAGCTTGGTTATCTTTGGTTGTGCTTCTGTGGTGCGTACACTTACGTTGCGTGGTTGGCACGCGATTATGTGGCAGAATTCATTAGTGACATTTTTGTTATTACATTTTTTTTATAAATCAAAAATGGTATACTAACAATTAAAAGAAAATTTGAATAATTATAGATAATTTTAAAATATTTAAACCATTATTCTATATAATTTTATAGTATTTGAGTAAATATCTTAAAGTATTAATTGTGGGTCTCGAGTATGCTACAGAAAGTAGTTTACTGCGCAAAGGTCAACTGTCTAGGAGTTTGTTCGATGAATGAAATCTGGTACTTTATAATTTTGAAATTTTGGAGAAACTTATTGAAACCTATGCATAAAGTATTGGAAGAAAACAAAGTAGTGAAATAAAGTGATAGTTTTTAAATGTAAAATAGTGTTGACTCACTTGAAAACGAATTGGATATTTGTGATATTTTAACCAAAAAGCATATATTATTAAAGAATCTAACATTTGCCTCAACTGAATATTATTGTGAATTTCTCTACATTAATTACTAAAAATTTCAAAAAAAACTGTTATTTCTCCAACTCATTTTAATATTATATAGGTACATATGTGAGATATTATCTTCAAAATAGTTAAATATTTATGTATACAGTTTTCGGTACTAGTGTTTTTGACTCCATATCATTACATTGTTGCTCGATTCTTTTAGTGTCTTTTAGCTATTACGATTACGATGTTTTCTTTAGACTATTACATATACATCCAAGATTTACAAAGATTAATAGTGGAAAACTTAATAATACATTTTTAGTATTATTTAGTTCTTCTACTGATTCATGTGCATCACATTTGTGGAATAAAATGAAATTTAGCTCAAAATTTATTTTTATTTAGACAAAAAAACATTACAGTAAAACATTCACTGTTTTTTTTGGTCGAGAGTAAAACATTCACTGTTTACTAATGAGTATGTATATATATATATATTACTAATAAGTAAATTATATTCACTCAGTAATATCATGTTTTAAAATTTCTTATCTTTCGATTTATGTTTTTGTAAATTTTGTTCAATTTTTTAGAACTTTTTTCAAGTTTGGTCGTAATTAAAAATTAAGCAAGTTGGACGCAATTTACTGCTTAATGCTGATTAAAACCCACAACTTAACTAAATGTACCCAATAAGATGGACAAGGATAATTATTGGTTTTTACAATATCAGATGTTTCACTAATAACCCTACAAGTTTCAACTTCTTGCACATTACCCCCAAAACTTCCAAGATACACATTTCCTCACCTTTGTGGTAAATTATCAAATCAAACTAGCTAACATTTTATAAAATATGATTCTTCAATATAAGACAACAAGAGAGTCGAAAAATACGTTTCACAATTCACAAACCCCTTTCTAACATTTCCTGAAATCTCCTGTAAGATTCAACTTTCTCAAGCAAGAACTTCTCGTGGCAATTAGCAATGAACATATCTGCCAAATGATCAATATCATCAACTTCATCATCACCTACAACATCTTTGACCTCTTCAAATTTCTTGTGTTCAAGCCACCCAAGGTAACCAGAGAGCTGAGAGTCTTCATCTTCTCCACCATTGATATCAGAGACAGGGAAAGCAAAAGGTTGAGGAACAGGAACAACATGAGAAGAACACCAATTGTAATGCATTCGAAACGATCCGAAGAAGATCTTGCGTTGATTCTTTGAAGCTTTTGTCGGGAAAAAACATCATGAGTTTTCGTTTTTTGTTGTTATGTTTATAGATCTCTACAAAGATTGATTTGGCTCTTGAGAGAGCTTTTAAGAAACGGTAGAGAGGATGTGCAAGGAGGTTTTGAATTAGGGTTTTGAGTTTCATTGATGAAGAAGAAGAAGATTTGAGCTG
>JAKUCM010002163.1:0-44868 GCA_023374145.1 Lepidium sativum
CTGTTACAGCTTCAAACGCATAGAATTTGAAGCTTGATGGATTAAAAATCTAAGTCGGTTGATGTAATTTTTTTCTTTATTAAAACTATAATTTGGAAGGTTTTCTGTGGACTATAATGATAATATGAATAGGTGTAGATAAATGAAGCTTTTGAGTGTTTATCAAGTTTTTCTTAAGGGGTTTTTCTTCTGGTTCATCACTATTTCTCATAAGCCTATAGTTCATTGTGAGAATAGACGAGACATATTCTGAGGGACAAGAATTATTTTGTGGTGCTCCAAATTTGTAGCATTGCTTATTGATTAGCCGACTTTATAATTATTTGGAATTTAACATGATGATATAAGTGTTCAACGAATTTTTATATCCGTGGGGTTTGTTGGATTCGTCCAGATTATCTTCGATACAAAAGAAACTTATTTCATAGTCTTCGTTTATGATGACATGATAACGGACTCAATTGTATATCAGCTTCTCGTTGGTCGTCTTATTTATCTTGTTGGTCCTAAATTATTG
Source organism: Lepidium sativum (assembly GCA_023374145.1). Taxonomy (NCBI): domain Eukaryota; kingdom Viridiplantae; phylum Streptophyta; class Magnoliopsida; order Brassicales; family Brassicaceae; genus Lepidium; species Lepidium sativum. The sequence continues at coordinate 518 of JAKUCM010002163.1, forward strand.
TATTTCATTTTATATATGATCCTAAAGTTGACCATTGTTAGATAAGTAAATGGTGACATATATTTTACATCTAAATCTAATTGACATTGACTTACATTTGGTTCTTTGTTTTGGTTTTGCATAGAGCATTTGGTAGTTGATTTCTCAAAAGAGAATGTAAAACCCACAACACATTATATTTAGAGTGTGCTAGGTTCGCAGAAATTTCAACCTAGCTCACAAATGAGTCATTTGTACCAAAACTTAGAAGTCCAAATGGTCCAAGTAAAGCGATTTTGTGTCTATCAAACTCATACGAATTAAGCTCAAAGAGGTGTAATCCCCTTCCCTTAGGTCCTAGCCACTAGGCCACCTTGCTTAGATCACGAAATACCTATTCTTTGGTTTATATTCATTTGAGAGCTAATCTGCTGTTTTACGATTATACAAAGGTTGAGATTTTCAACTACATCATTATTACTCATCATGTTTCAACACTTAGTTTTTCTAAAACTTTTGAAGAAATAGTATGGTACTATGGTACATTAGACGTTAGTGATATTTACACACCAACCTAAAAGATATATAAAAAATGCTTTTGTGATTTGTATATATTATATATATTTTTGACACATATAATCGGTAAATATCATTTTCTAAAACTTTAAAACTTTTAGAATGTGGTAATAAGACATGTTACTTATGAAGCATGATGTGGTAGTTGAATTGACTTCATTACTTTGAAACATTTGTAAGGATCTCCGATTTTCTAGTAGTTATCAGAAACAAGAAAACTACAAGTTTAACTCTTTTTGAAAGAAGTGATTTATGTCTTAAATGTTGTATCATCAATATTTGGTCTCAAATATTAGAGGAGACTATGAATCAAAAGTCTAAAGCTCCTACGGTTTGCTAAAGTAACACACTATATACATTGATATATATTGAAATTTTGATATTTAACAAAAGAAAAAATTATATAAAAGATAATAAAAATATTGAGTGGATTTCAAACTATTATGATATAAATATTAAATATATTTCTTTAGATTTTTGCACGAGACCTCAAATATATGTGTGTTTATGGACCATCTATGACTAAGAGCATTTCCAATAGACACTCTATAACTTTAAATATAGAGTTTTTTGTTCTCCAAAAAGAAATTTTAAAACTTTAAATTTGAAGTTTTGGGTAGTAAAACTTCAAATATAGAGTGTCACTATTCAAAACTTCAAATTTGAAGTTTCATCATTTTGTTTGCATTTTGGTCCTTACAATTATATATTTTATTTATAATTCTTAAATATTTTCTCATTTTTTATTTTAATCTTTAAAATTTTTTATATCTCACAAATCTTTAAATTTATTTCTATAAAATTAAGTTTTACACATAAAAGAAATTAAAACAATATTTATATTATTTTAAAAGTAAAATTAGACAATTTTTTAGAAAAGTACATGAAGATTACAACAACACTAATAATCTAGTAAATTTGCTCCGGAAACTCCAAAAAAATTAAAATATCGTCCAAACAAATTTTGTGTAACCGAAAGTGGTTGTTGTTGTTGACATCTTTTTTATAAAATTCTTTCTTGTTAAAATTAAAATGAGAGTCATTTCTTACTTCAAAATGCACTAGTTGACCACATATGAGAGCATTACGGAAATACTTTTATGGAATAATATGGTATTTTTGTAATGTAATATTTAATTATGTATTTTGATTTCTAATTTTATATTTTAATGTAAGTTTTTATTAATTAATATTGCTGTAATATATATATATATATGTTAGTTATTTATCAAATTTTTTATGAATTTATATTAGTTGTAACAAATATAAGAACCATCGTATAATATACAAATAATTTTAAAGTAAGTTTTGAAGTTTTACTTTTGGAGAAAAAGAAACTTTAAATATAGAATTTGGGTAACTTAAAAATAGAAATTTTTCTGGAGATGAACTAAACACAAATGTTTTATACGCTATCGGTATGGTCCAAGTTGTAAATGTTTTAATACTCAAATAGGTTCTCTTTGTTGGGATCTTGAGAACGAAAGGTCTTACTTACACTATTTAATTCTTTTTCTTTCCTTTTCTTTAGTGTGTGGGGACATAAACTTCAATAATTATATGGAAAGTTAGAAAAAAAAATGTGAAGCTCTTTTATCTTATTCTATCTGCTTTTTATTTTAAATAAAGGTTTTTAATTGAATATTTTTGCTTTTTTTTTTCTTTGCATGTGGCTTTCTGTTTAAGATCACGACCATGTCTTCTTGCTATCTTTTTCCAAAATCAACACATAAATAGGGGTACAACTTTGCAGGTTGTAAATAAAAAAGTTCTCATATATATTATCAATTGGATTAACAAGATAATGTAGGTGATATTATAGTCATTATCTAGATCATTCTATCCATTCAACTGAAAAACATCTGAATATATATATATATATGCATGACTTTTAGAATTATATTTTTGAAGATGTCTTGATGGTACATAATATTGCAGTTGTATATTGAGTAACGAACTTAGAACATAACCATAATTTATTTTAAAAATTCTTATAAATCATAAAAAATACCGAAACTTGCAGTCACAAACCCTCATATTTTGTTACCATCTTGTTTAAACGTGATTACCAATTTAAACTAAAAATAACTATATATTCGAAAAATTGCCATTAAAGCTTTGAAAACCTTCCAAAAGAGGAAAAAATTAATTTGTGAATTGTAATTGATGATTGAGAAGGATCTTGCATGGGAGTTATGAGAAATACAAGAGTCTCTCGCATTTGCATTCAGAAATAAAAGCGCTGCTCACAGCAATCGTGTGTCCATCAACAGTTCATATGACCAGTGGTGTTTGCAATTGATAGTTCTAAAGTTAGGAATATGAAATTCGAGTCAAAGGAGTAGCCTAATGATTTCCCAAAACTCCAAAGTTTGTTCGTAGCATTCTCTTTTTCGCTAATTTCACTTCTCTTGAAATTCAAAACCGATTTGCTTGTAGTATGAAAATATATATTGTCTTGTAAATGTATCTGTGTTAATTGTATACCTATTCTGACTTCTTAATACAAGAAAAGTAAAGTTTGCTCTGAAAAAGAGAAAAGGAAACCGTTATAATTGCATATCTTAGTGAAGATACATTAATCAAAAGAAGAAGAAAAAAAGGATAATGGCTCCGATTAGTAAACTTGTATAATCTTCTAATGCTAAAAATAAAATAAAATTGTAAAATAAAAATTGCAGAATAAAAACTTGCAGAATGATATATTGCAGAATAGATTTAGCAGAATCAATTGGGTAACTTTTGCAAAATGGAAGAATATAATTTAATATTAGTAATATAAAATTATTATTTTTAGTTGACAAAAAATAAACACAACTAATAATTTTTTAATAAGTATTTTAGTATATTATATATATATATATATATGTTATATTTAAGAAACTAATAATTTATTAAATAATGCTATATATTTAATACTTGGAAAGTATTTTATAAATATTATAATAAAAACATAATACACTTATTGCTTTTCTATTATTGTTAATTTTAATGCATTGTATGTAGAATTATAATACATGTTAATGTTTAATTTTTTAAGTAAACTATAGAATTATAAATATAGGTTAACATCTCTATATGTATTGAATATTAAGTAAAGACAAAAGCTAAAAACGTTAATGAAGGTAAATAATATATATTTTTTCATCTTTAAGGAAAAAAAACAAAAACAATGATTTTTTTCTTTATAAATTTTTAGGTAAAATAAACAGTTACAAAATTCCATTAGATTCTGTCATTATACACTTTATACTTATGCTGATTGACAACATTTTGATAAAACTATATTACATTATGCTATTAGACAATTATAAAACTATCAATGGAAACCAATATACTTTCATCTAAAACACATACAAACTAAAAGCATCTCGAGCAAAAGTGAGTGAAACACCTCACTAAAAAAGCAGAATCGAGTTATAAAATTTATGGAAAGTGATACTGAGTAAGTGTTATGATTACAACTTTAAAAAAATGTGAATAAAAAGAGTTTAAAGTAAAGAAATAGATTGAACATGAAGCAGCATTGGTATGTCCCCACATTCACTGACATACCTCAAGTGTCCAGTGTGTTAGGTTTCACTTTACAGTAGTATTTGTATCTGTGTATTTTGTAATATTATTTTCAAAGATTAGTGTAGAGAATCATAAGGAGAATTAATCAACTTAATAAAATATTGTAATTTAATAGAATGATTCGACCATATTGAAATACTATTACTATACATATTTTTATAAATCATAAGAATTCTAAATTTTTAACATATAATATCTTTAGTATCTGAGACCAACCATTGATAATACTATATCTAAAACATAATCACCTTTTTTGAATAGTTTTGAACTGAAGACAATACTACACATTTTATTGAGTTTTTATCACACTTAAATAATATTTCCACTATGCATGCTTAATGGAATGTATAAATCATACTCATATTCACATTGATTTGGTATAGGTTGTATAGGTTGTTATTTTGTTTGTTTTTTACGAATAGTAAGTTTTTGTAATTTTATTTTACACCAATCTCTTAAAATATAAAATAATAGACAATATAACTTTTATATTTATAGCCAAAAAGCTAAACATTTTTTTATCTTTAAGTTGGAGTGAAAAATTAATCAAGACTGTTATGGTCTGGCCCATCTCAAAAGTCATGTGTTTAATGGACCGCAAAAACAAGGCCTATGCACTACAAAAGAATTAAACAGAGAGTCCATGTCTAGATTAGGACAACATGTTTTGTTGCCTTATTTCTGTCAAGGATTAAGTAGACAGGTTAGAAGAAGAACAACATCTAGAGAACAACGTGAACGCAAACAATGGCAACAACACAAGCTCGCCGAGATCAAAACACAAAATAACAAGAAATTCTCTTCTTATTAATCTCAACAAGGGAAATATCTCAAACCCTTACAATCCCACAAATTTCTCAACTAACTTATTTCTCTAAATCTTCAACTTATATAGACTCACGACACTTAACCAAAACCGAGAATAATAAAACTCTTAAATCAAAATAAACCACACACCAAAACCGACAACATTTTTTTCTAGAAACAATTGCTTGGTTCTCAAGCTATCTTAAGCTTAACCAACATTCTCCCCCTTAAGCTTAAGATTGCTAGTGTCCACAACTCCAATAAGATCTCTAACTTCCTTGAACCGTAATCTTCCAAGCGCTTTAGTCAAAATGTCGGCTCTTTGTTCACTCCCGGGCACATGTTCCATCTCTACTTGTTCATTCTCAACACATTCCCTTATAAAGTTGATATCTCATATGAATGTGTTTGCTTCGTCTGTGGAAAACTAGATTCTTTGTAAGAGCTATGGCCGACTTGTTGTCCACTCTTAACACGGTCTTGTCATGATCCTTTCCAACAGCTTCTCCAAGCAATTCCTGTAACCAAATAGCTTGTTTTGTGGCCTCCGTTGCTGCCATAAACTCTGCCTCACACGAAGACAAGGCAACATTATCTTGTTTCTTGGAACATCAAGTTATAGGACAGTTATTTAAATAAAAAACGTGCCCCGTAGTACTCTTTCCGTCGTCCATGTCCACATTGTGTGAACTATCACTATATCCAATCAGTTTTACCCTATCTTCTTGTCGGAACACCAACCCAAAATTTGTTGTGCCCCGTAGATTTCTCAAAATCTACTTCAACGCCGCGCCATGTGAAACCTTAGGGTCATGCATATATTTACTTAGTACTCCAACACTATACGACAAATTTGGTCGTGTATGCAATAGGTATCCAAGACACCCAATACTTCTCCTATACTCTGTTGCATCGACACTCTTTTCTTTATCCAACTTGGTTCATTTCAAATTCATATCCATCGGAACTTGACATGTATTGCAGCCATCCATGCTAGTCTCGCTCAAAATCTTTTTAGCGTATCTCTCTTGGTTTAGTATGATACCTCCTTCATATTAATGCACCTCGATCCCAAGATAGTAAGTCAATTTGCCGAGATCACTCATTTTGATTCGTCTTTCCATTTCCTTCTTGAACTCGAATACTAGCTTTAATAATGATCCTGTGACTAAAAGGTCATCTACATAAACCGCAACCATAACAAGATGTTCACCTTCCTCCTTTCGATAAAGTGAAGGTTCTATTGAGCACCTATGAAACTTTAACTCTCGGAGTACCTTATTTAACTTATCATTCCATGCTCTTGGAGCTTGCTTTAGACTGTAAAGTGCCTTTCTTAATTTATAGACCTTATTCTCATTGCCTATAGCTTTAAAACCTTCCAGTTGCACTACATAAACTTCTTCCTTCAGTCCCCATGAAGAAACGTTGTTTTCACATCGAGGTGATGGATCTCCCAACCTTTTGAGGCTGCTAACGCGATGATAAGCCTGATTGTCTCAATTCGTGCTACGGGTGCAAATACTTCATCATAATCAATACCATGTTTCTGAACGTATCCCTTTGCCACCAGCCTTGCTTTATACTTATTAATACTCCCATCAGACTTTCTTTTGATTTTGAACACCCACTTTGAGCCAATCAGTTTGTATCCATTAGGGAGATCAACTAAGTCCCAAGTTCTATTTTTCTTGATGAAAAGTATCTTATCTTCACATGCATCTACCGAAACCTTCAATTGCTTAGCTTCATCAAAGCACCAAGGTTCGTCGTTTAACGATAGTAGAAGCAGCTCTCCTTCTAGTTCGGCCAAATAAAGCTCGTAATCACTCAGGTGCCGCGGCGTTACTGTGGGTCAGAACGATCTTCTCAACTTCGGCTCGTTACTCACCTCGTCTTCCTCTACATCGTTCTCTTCAGTTCCGACAGCGTCCGACGTTTCTTGAGAGCCCGAGGTTCCGTGTCCTACCTCATAGGTGGTCTCGTTCATCCTCGTGTTCTCCTCGTCTCTATCTAGTGTCTCAACATCAAAAGTACCAAGGACATTACTCACTCTCAGTATTGACTTGTCCCAGTCCCACGACATTTCTTCATCAAACACAACGTCCCTACTTACTACAATTCTCTTAGTAATAGGTTTAAGTAATCTATAAGCTTTCGAACCCGGTTCAATTCCCAAATGAACTAGCACTTGTGATCTATCATCAAGTTTTCTTCGCCCTACATCTTCGGTTCTTGCATGAGCAACACAACCAAATACCCTTAAATGCTCAAGATTCGACTTTCTTCTTTTGAACATTTCATACGGCATTTTCTCTACTAACGACCTTGTAGCTAACCTATTTATGAGATAAGTAGCATGTCGAACTGCTTCCCCCCATAACTCATGCGGCATATTCATGTGTTTTAACATGCTCCGGGTCAATTTCTAACAACGTTCGGTTACGCCTCTTGACCACCCCATTTTGTTGAGGTGAATATGGAGCAGTCAAATGTCTTTGAATCCCGTGTCTTTGACAAAAATCTTGGAACTCAAGGGACATAAATTCTCCACCTATATCCGTCCTCAAATTTTGAATCAATTCTTTTGACTCTTGTTCGGCCAAGGCCTTGAAAGTTTGAAACTTCTCAAAGGCCTCGATTTCTCCCTTAGTAAAGCTGTCCACATATAACGTGAGTAGTCATCAATAAGAACGAACACACACCTCTTGTGAGACGGTGTTTTGGGTATAATGGGTCCACATAGGTCTCCATGTATGAGCTCAAGGGATCTCATGGCTCGGTACTTGGTTGCTCACGGAAACAGTTTCCTAACTTGCTTTCCACGAAGGCATGATTCGCACGTCTCTTTCTCGGTATTAATCTTTGGCAAACCATCTACCAACTCTTTGTTGATCATGAACTTCATGGTTTCTGGACTTACGTGACCCAATCGAGCATGCCATCTCACCGTTTCTTTAGAACAACTTAAGTGTAGCTGTTCCATAACCTTAGCTTCTAGCACAACCTTATAAAGTCGATTTTTAGACCGAGTCGTATTTACAATTACTTGACCTAGTCGGTCATACACAATCATCATGTCCTTCTTCATTGTTACTTCACATCTGGATTTCGTTGCTTGATCAAGACTTATAATATTACTTCTCAACTTAGTAATGTAGTACACATGATGGAGAAGCTTCGCCTCTTTATTCTTAAGTACGAAACGAATAGATCCTCGACCTTTAATATCGATCCGTGAGTCATCCCCGAACTTAACTTTTCCGATTACACTCTCATCCATAGAGACAAAGAACTCACGGTTTCCACACATGTGATTACTAGCACCGTTGTCAAGATATCAAGTTCCCTTTGAATCCTGATTTTCCTCAAGTATACTTGGGTTCACCTTATTCTCATTTAAGTACACGACCTCATGCATCATCAATGCATCGGCCTTTAGAGTGTCATCGTCTCTTACCTCCTCGGTTTCTTGCAGTTTCAGCAAGCAATCCGGACAGTTTACAGCATAATGACCTTTCTTATGACATTTGAAACACGTTATGCTTGCCTCGAGTTTGAGTAAGCGATCGGGACAGTTTGATGCATAATGGCCTTGTTTTTCACATCTAAAGCATGTGACTCTATTCTCTCGTTCTCTATCGTTCCATTGACGATTCGAATCAGTTCCGAATCGACCTCGTCCTCGTCCTCTTCCACCAAACCGACCACCTTTTCCTCTTCCACGATAGCCACTATTGCTATCTTCCGAATTTGCATACATTAGTTTATCTTGCTCCTCTTGTACCTCATCCTCATGACTAATTCTTTCTTTGTATGCTTTCAATCTCCCAACAATATCTTCGAAATTTGTTGTCCTTAGATCAAGTACTTGTTCTAGAGACACAATGATATGTATGTATCTAGTCCGTGGTAGACTCTTCAGAATATTCTTTACGAGTGGTTTCTTCAATTGTATCACCAAGGGAGGAAGTTTTGGACGCAATTTCTGAAAGTTTTCCTACGAATGAATCAATCGTATCAGTATCTTTCATCTTAAGTCGATCGAATTCTGGCATTAGAATTTGAAGTCTAGCTTCTTTGACACGTTCAGCTCCAACGTATCTTGTTTTAATTGCCTCCCACACAGCTTTTGCTTGTTCTAGTTCCCCTACTTGCAGAATTAATGACTCGGGTATTGACTGAAAAAATAGGGCGATAGCCATGTTGTTCTTCTTCCCTGAGTATTCTCCAGTCTTGATCGCTTCCCATACCTTGTTCACTTTAAGGGCAATCTTCATTCGTATCGCCCAAACCGTATAATTATCTTTTGTGAGCATTGGACACTTAATTTGAGAAGAACTTCCTCCAGCCTTCATCGTCACCGTACTCTCTCTGCTCGAGGTTTCTTATTCGTCTTCAAACTTCTTTCCATCCTCGTCCTTACCCATGTTCTTTACCAAAGCTCTGATACCAAATCTAGAGAACAACGAGAACACAAACAATGGCAACAACACAAGCTCGCCGAGATCAAAACACAAAATAACAGGAAATTATCTTCTTATTAATCTCAACAATGGAAATATCTCAAACCCTTACAATCCCACAAATCTCTCAACTAACTTATTTCTCTAAATCTTCAACTTATATAGACTCACGACACTTACCAAAACCGAGAATAATAAAACTCTTAAATCGAAATAAACCACACACCAAAACCGATAACATTCTTTTCTAGAAACAATTGGTTGGTTCTCAAGCTATCTTAAGCTTAACCAATACAACATAGTTAAGAGATAAATCTGAGAGTTAACATTGTAGTGTGATCTTCTTACCTTGTTTTGGTCTTTAAGTCTTCCTTATATTCTTGTAAGTAAGAGAACCTGAAAGTACACAATCACCGAAGAAGTGAGTGATAGTGCGTGTAAGAACTCTTTCGATACTTAGTGGATTTTGAGACTAAGATACTCCCACGAGATGTACCGATTGGAATACCGGGAACTCGTTAAATACTTATGCCATTTGGGTTTATATTAGAGCTCCTTAGCGATATAGAAACTCAACAATTGGTATCAGAGCTCCAGGAGCTAAGGAAACCTGCTAAGAAATCAAAGAAAGTTTTTTTTCAAAAATTTTTTTTACGAAGGATGAGCAATACCAGATTAGAGGTGGATATGTTTGACGGTATATGTGATTTTTCACTCTGGAAAGTGAGAATGTTAGCTCACTTTGGGGTCCTGGGTCTGAAAACCATCTTGACGGATGAGAATCTGTTGAAGGAACCAGTGGTTGCTGTTAGAACCAAGTCTACAACTGCAATAAGGGACTCACAAAGCAGCACAAGCCAGGTCTTAGTCGCAGTCCTAGCTCCAATTCCACCCCCTGAAATAGACCCTGTAAAGTTTGAAAAATCAGAAAGAGCCAAAGACTTGATTGTGTTAAATGTTGGAAATCAAGTATTGAGAAAGATTACAAACTGCGAGACAGCTGCTGATATGTGGTGTACTCTAAATCGGCTCTACATGGAGACATCTCTACCAAATCGCATATACTTGCAACTTAAGTTCTATACCTTTAAAATGATTGACTCAAAAGGTATTAATGTTGATGACTTTCTGAAATTGGTTGCAGATCTGAACAACATCAGTGTGGAAGTATCTGAAGAGGTACATGTAATTCTGTTACTCAGCTCACTCTCGGATAAGTATGACCAGCTGAAGGAGACGTTGAAATACCGCAGAAATACGCTGGGATTAAATGAGGTGATTGGAGCTGCAAAGTCAAAAGAACAAGAATTGTTAGAAAAGGGAAAACTATCTAAAACACAGAATGAGGGTCTGATTGTGGACAATAGAGGTAAATCAGAAAAAAATTCACACAGAGGTAATAAACAGTGGAGAGACAAATCAAAAAGTAATGCCCAATCGAAATCAAGATCAAGACAGCACACTAAAACAAAGGCTATTTCATATGTGGGAAAGAGGGACATTGGAAGAAAGAGTGTCCCGAGAGATCAGAAAGAAAAGCTTCTGGTTCAGCAAATGTAGCAACAAAGTTACGAAAGGAACCAGTATAGCCTCTCGTGTTAACCATGAGTATGAATGACACTATGCAAGGATGGGCCATGGATTCTGGATGTAGTTTTCACATAACTCCCGACAAGGAGTCTCTCTTTGACTTTCAAGAAGTTGATGGTGGTAAGGTTCTGATGGGAAACTTAACCCACATTGAGGTGAAAGGATTAGGGAATATCAGAGACAACTCAGTGGTAATCCTAACGGAAGTTAGATACATCCCATCTATGGGAAGGAATCTTATATCCTATGGACGATTGGAATAGCACGATTGTAAGTACGAAGGAAAATACTTCATGGTACATTTCTACAAGGATGATAGAAAAGTGATTTCTAAAAAATACCATGAAGGGTTACACTATCTCCAAGGGATAATGGTAAGAGGTGATGCAGCCGTAGCAAGCTCAACGTCAACAAAACACAAATATGGCACTCTAGGTTGGGACATGTTAGTTCAAAGAACATGCAAATTCTGGTTAAGGAAGGATACCTACCTAAGAAGGAAGTAAGTGAGCTGGAATTTTTGTGAAAGTTGTGTTCTAGGAAAATCTCACAAACAAAGTTTTCCAACGGCAACACAGACTTCCAAGGATGTACTAGAATACATACATTCTGACCTATGAGGGTCACCTACAAATCCAGAAAGCCTAGAAGGATACAAATATTTTGTGAGTTTTATTGACGATTTCTCTAAAAAGATCTGGGTATATTTTCTGTAAACAAAGGATGAGGTCTTCTAGAGTTTCAGAGAATGGAAATTGAGTGTTGAAAACCTGACTGGAAAAAGGATTAAGTGCCTTAGAACTGACAATGATCTTGAGTTATGTAATTCTCAGTTTGACACTTTATGCAAGGAGGCTGGAATTCGAAGGCACATAACCTGCACCTATAGACCGCAACAAAACGGTGCCCTCCTCTTCGACTGGTCAAGCATCTTTGGGTATCGGAGAGAATGAACCAGACTATCATGGATAAAGTCCGCAGCATGCTAGATGAAACTGGTTTGGGTCAAGCTTTCTGGGCTGAAGCAACGTCTACAGTAGTGTATTTAATCAATAGAACTCCTAACTCAACTATAGGTTTCAAGCTACATGAAGAAGTGTGGAGTGGATCCAAACCAGACCTGAGCCACCTCAAGAGATTCAGGTGCTCAGCCTACGTACATGTGACACAAAACAAGACATTACCTAGAGCTGTGAAGGGAGTGTTCCTCAGGTATTCTTTTGGAATAAAAGGATACAAAATATGGATGCCCGAAGAAGGAAAATGTATTACAAGTCGAAACGTTGTATTCCATGAGGAAGAATTGTTTAAGGATTCTCTACAAAGTCTAGATAAGGATTCATATCAAACTTATAAAACTGATCGAAAAGGAAAGAGGAAAGCTGAAAAAAGGTTATCATTCAGCAAGGATTAAATCAGAGGACCATCAAGTGACTATTCCTATTCAGATGAGACTTCGTCTGAAAATGGAGAAAATTTAAGTGCTGGAAACTCCGAAAACTTAGAGGACAGGGAAAACTTGGATGTCTCGGATGGTGAAAACGAGATGAATGAGCCTGAAAACGAGCCACTTCTGGAAGACTATCTGTTGGCCAGAGATAGGAAAAGAAGGGGAAACATAAGACAACCATCTAGATTCGAAGATAGTGATTTTGTGGCATATGCACTTTCAGCTGCATAAGACATTGAGACTGATGAACTGAGATCCTATGAAGAGGCTATGAAAAGCAGGAAAAGAAGGTACTGGGAAAATGCTGCAAAGGAAGAAATGGATTCTCATAGGAGAAGCCACACGTGGGACCTGATTCAAAAACCTAATAAAGCTAAAGTGTTGGGCTGTAAGTGGGTGTTTAAGTTAAAATCAGGAATTCCTGGAGTTGAAAATGATAGGGACAAGGCCAGTCTTGTAGCAAAGGGGTTCTTGCAACAAGAAGGTGTAGATTTTAATGAGGTTTTCTCCCGAGTGGTCAAGCATGTGTCAATCAGATTGATGCTGTCAATTGTGGGAAATTTGGATTTTGAGATAGAACAGATGGACGTTAATACATCCTTCTTACATGGAAAGCTAGAGGAAATAATACTAATGGCTCAACCGGAAGGATTTATACAGAAAGGAGATGAGGATAAAGTGTGTCTATTGAAAAGGTCCTTGTATGGACTAAACCAGTCCCCTAGGTGCTGGAATCAAAGGTTCAACAAATTTATGAACGAACAGAAAATTGAGAGAAGCTCTAGGGACCCGTGTGTATATATAAGGAATGCTCAAAAATACTAAGCTATTTATCTACTACTCTATGTAGATGATATGCTAATTGCCTCGGGAAATCTATAGATCATTCAGGATTTGAAAGAAAAGTAGAGTGGTGAATTTGAAATGAAAAATTTGGGAAAAGCTTCAAGGATTTTGGGAATGGATATCATAAGAGACAGAGAGAATGGCCTCCTAAAACTGTCTCAGGAATCCTATGTGAAAAAATTCTCATAAATTTCGGAATGGAAGAGGCCAGATCAGTTATTACTCCTACAACAACACATTTTAGATTAAGAAGCATGACAGAAGAAGAGAGAAAGGCAGAAGAAAAAGTTATGAAGAGGATTCCCTATGCAAGTGCAGTGGGGAGTATAATGTATGACATGATCGGCTTTATATTAGAATTGGGTTTTGCGGTTGGACTTATCAGTAGGTTTATGACAAATCCGGGTCAAGAACATTTGGCAGCTGTGAAGTGGGTATTGAGATACCTAAAGGGAACAAGCTCACAATGTTTAGTTTTCAAAAGGCACTCAATTTTTTAAATGGAAGGTTTTTCGGATTCTGATTATGCTATAGACATTGACAGAAGAAGGTCAGTGACATGTTTCGTGTTCAAGGTTGGGGGAAACACGATCTCATGGAAATCGTGCTTACAGTCTGTCGTTGCTCTCTCTACCACAGAGGCAGAGTACATGACTCTGGCAGAGGCAGTTAAGGAAGATATTTGGTTAAGAAGTTTGTGCAGTGAATTGGGGTTCAAATTAGACTCATGTAAAGTTCATTGTGACTCACAAAGCGCATTGGCTATAACTAGAAATTCAGTGCATCATGAAAGAACTAAACACATAGCTACCAAATTCCATTTTATCAGAGACAAAGTGATAGACGGGGAAGTGACACTAAGCAAGATTCACACTACCATAAATGCATCAGACTTTTTAACTAAAACCGTACCTGGTCAGAAGTTTCAACTCTGTTGCAGCCTTCTGAATCTTCACTAAGGCAGACATGACTACAGGTAACTCCGAGAACACCTCACAGAAAAAGAAACAATAGTCAGGAATATTTTTCTTCTGTAAGTGTTTTCTCAGGTATCAACAAAAAAAAAAAGGATAACTGGAGCTATCTGTGAAGAGGCGAGACCGACAAACAGAGAGATTGGTCTCAGGTGGAGTTCCTGACAAACAAACAAAAAAGGGGGTAAGATTTACCATGGACAGAACCAAGTATTCTTTGATTTGAAAAAAGGGGGGTGAAGAAGAAGTCTGGTGAACTGGAATTAAATGCTCATCGCTGTGGTTTGAGAAGTGGTTGCGGGAGTTAAATGCTTTTGCAGCGTTTAAAGAAACAGGGAGAATCAAAAAATCTCAGAAAGAAAGGAAGATCTTACCGATGATCTGAGAACGAGTTGCATGTGGGAGGTTGTAGACCGATCTCACTCTTGGATGATGGAAAAGCCACATGCAAGAATATTGGAAGTTAGTCTCATGAGTTGTTTCATTTTTCGGAAGATACTGATCTGTTTCTTTCTATCACAAAAGGAAGAAGAAGTTTAGATCAGAGGTACCTGGAAACAGTTTAAGAACTCTGAGACGAGTCCACTAAACGGCATCGATTGAAAATCGTTGAAGATCGAAGCAGAAGTCGAGAGAGTTTCGATGAAAGAGAAGGAGGAAACTGAAGCATTTGAGTTTCGCGAAGGATGAGAGTGTTATTACACTAACTGGGCTGTAGTTGGGCTGTTTCGATGAAGGCCAAAAGGTGGAGTTTTGTTATGGTTTGGCCCATCTCAAAAGTCTCTGTGTTTAATGGGCCGCAGAAACAAGGCATATGCACTACAAAATAATTAAACAGAAGGCCCATGTCTGGATTAGGGCAACATGTTTTGTTGCCTTATTTCTGTCAAGGATTAAGCAGACTGGTTAGAAGAAGAACAACATAGTTAAGAGAGAAATCTGAGAGTTAACCTTGTGGTGTGATCTTCTTACCTTGTTTTGGTCTTTAAGTCTTCCTTATATTCTTGTAAGTAAGAGAACCTGGAAGTACACAATCACCGAAGAAGTGAGTGATAGTGGGTGTAAGAACTCTTTCGATAATTAGTGGATTTTAAGAGTAAGATACTCCCACGAGATGTACCGGTTGGAATACTGGAAATTCGTTAAATACTTGTGCCATTTGGGTTTATATTAGAGCTCCTTAGCGATATAGAAACTCAACAAAGACAACAAAAATGAAAAAACCGTAGTTTTGAAAAAACATAAATGGGAAAAACGTAAATCAAAAATATCTTCAGAACCATGATACAAAACATATGCAACTCATTTTTTCACTAAATTCTCTATTCTTTTGGGAGATTTAAACTCAATGTTTATATCAATGAACATAATTCATTACATGATTCGAGCTTCGATGGTATACCAAGTCATCGACCCCGTGACACTACGCAAGCAACCAATTAACAAAATAACCAATTATCATGTGAGTGATGTAATGGATCAACAACTAATAAATACAATCAAGATGTGATTGATTATATATATATTTAACTTTATAAAACTAAGGCTCCAGATATTATATATACCTACGTTAAACTCATCATCGGACACTTTTTAGTACATCTCTAAATCAATCCTATCTGTAAAAAAGGGTTTTAACAAAAAATGAAGAAGTATACACTTAATATATATATATATATATATACATATTATACTCACACATTTATTAGGTTGTATCATAGAGAATTTAGTGAATACATAAGCCAGTAAAAAAAAATTCTGGAAACAACACCCAAATAAAGGAAGTTAAAATATAAATCTTGTAAAGGCTAAAATAAGACACTACTACGTAAAAGATTTCAATTATCTCATACCTCAACCAAAGTTCTAAACCATCACTTATTACAAAAAGATTAAACTGATGGCGATTAACCATACCTCGCATATAAACAATAAACTACAATACTGGGTTTAAAATATATATAAAAAAAAATTTAAGGGTAAAAAAAATCCAAAATTGTTTTGAAAAATTAAGAAATGGATCTAGAAAAATTTTTAAAATAACAAAAAGTGGCCCAATTGTTAAAAAAAAAACTATGGAATATCTAATTTTTTTTTGTTAATACAAAACTAAAATATTTATATTAAAAATAAAAAATAAAAATTTTGCTCAAAGGCCCACATAAATGTTGAGCCGGCACAGCTGGTAAAAATGAATTCACAAGCTCGAATTGAGCAAAACTAAAGAAAAAAGCTAATTAGAAATGAGACCCATAAAAAAGTAAATGACAGATAATGACAGAAGAGTAGGATACACATCTTCAGAAAAATGACAAAATCCTAAAACATGTAAATCAGTATCATATTATATTATATAATAACATATTAAATACTAATAAATAACTAAATAATTTATAATTATGACCTAATAAAAATTTGGACTATCATTATCGTAACTATACATTGAATCTTTTATCTAGAAGATGTAAAATAGTTAAACCAAAAACAGTTTTGAATTATTAGGACAGTGTACAAAAGAATGCATGAATGAAGAGGTCTGATAATGATGTTGACTATTGCGTTGCCTCTGGTTCAGGTAGAGGGTCCCTCATCTGACATTGTACCTTAACTCTTTCAGCCTTTTATCTCTTACAACTTTATTATTTTGCTTATTGTTGTTTCCTTCTATAAATTTCTAAATTGAATTCGACCTATTACAAATTACAAATTCTTTTCTTCTATAGTTTTTGCACTTTGTGATGGGTCCTCTTTGGATAGAAAACTAGTCAAAAGTTACATTTCTGTTCACATTCAGTAAAATTTATAATACACAATAGATTTAAAGCAGTATATGATGAAATATATGAATTATTTATTTTCTATATTTTATAACCGTAAGATCATATAATAGACGTACGGTGAAATATAAAAATTATAGGCCTGAAATAGAAAATAAAATAAATTAAGGTTAGGATATTTAAAGATTTTCCTTACATAAAAAATAGAGCACAAGACTACAAAAGACACTTATATTTATGTATAGTGGCGGACTTAGAAATATTTTTTTATCAAAATCAAAACATAAGTAAACTAAAATAACTATGCAACAATAATGATAATGATAATAATTGAAATTTCAATTTCTGTTGTTAACAAGAATTTACTAGAATTTTCGTACAACTCTACAACGTTATTAGAAACCAATTATATATACATACTTATAATTTTGTTTTTTACTAGGTCTAATGAATTTTTTTGTTATCATGAATCGATAATATTTAATTTACATCCTAAAATACATTCCCTAAAATTTTTATGATTTACCAATTGTATAAAGGGGGAAAATTAAACTTTATAACCACGTTAACTAACTTATGTTAATATTAATTTTAGAAACGAAGCAGTTTTGATGTTCTTAAAACTAATCTCAAATCGATTTTACAATATCCCATCTTCTTCCTATCCTTAAAACCCTAAATTCCCAATTCCATTTCGAGTCTTCTTCAACCTGTAACTCTCATAAGTATACACACGTCCATGTGATCTTATAGTGATTAGTGATGTTGGTTTTGTCGCTCATTTATGGGCTATGGGTCGAGTCAGCAGTCCATTAATTAATTGGTTTGCTTAACGGGTCTTTGGCTAGCGTCGGCCCAAATTTTCTTTAGCTCGGTTTTGGACATTGGGCCGAGTGTGGCCCAATACCAGAGAAAATGAATCTACCCATGTTTAAGGCTAGGTTCATCTTCCTCGGTTTTCAATTCGCGATTAAGGTTTTTTACAGAGGATCACCATTTGTAACAGAGTGAAGCTCTGAATCAAGAACACAGAGATTATAATGGATTCCGGATATCAATCCGAAGATAGATGTACTCGCCGAATTTCTCGGTGAGGAACTATATAATTCCCGTGTCTCAAGTTCTTCTCTTTCGCAAACTTCCTAAACTCAAATTCGAACCAAATCATCTCGATTTTGATCCGCAAATGAAATCGAGCCATGATATGAGCAAATGCTTTAACAAGTGGTATCAGAGCCTGTGTTGAAGAAAGATAAAGCATCATTAAGCTCAGAGTTAATAAAAAAGGAGGTACAAGAAAAGGAGACTTGCCTGTAGAAGGGTTGTCGCAGCTCTTCATCTTCTTCTCTCGGAGACGTGTAGGAGACTGGAAGGTCAACGGTAGGGTTGTTACTCGCAAGAAAATACATAAAGCATTAGTACTTGCTTGCTTGTCAAGAAACCAAAAACTCTAAACACACTTGTCAAAAGCATTCAAATTTTCAAGCATGGAAGTCATCTCAGGAAAGTTTGAGGTGGAGAGATTCGATGGTAAAGGAGATTTCAGATTATGGAAATACAGAATGCTGGGACAGTTTGAGATTCATGGTCTTCTCAAAGTACTTGAGAAAGATCATGAAGAAGTATGGCCTATGGAGGAAGTATCTGTGACAGACAAAGAAACAGGGAAAGAAATCAAAATAGGAAAGCCAGTTTCAAAGGATCCTCAATGGGAGCTAAAGGATCGGAGAGCAAGGAGCCTGCTCGGGCAATGCCTATCTAACTCGGTATTGAGAAAGATAATGAATGAATCTACGGCATTCAAGCAATGGAAAGCCCTAGAACGTGATTACCAGACCAAGACTAAGGCTAACAGAGTCTACTTAAAAAGATAATTCTCTCTATACAGGATGGATGAAGACAAATCAATTGAAGAAAATCTTGACGTGTTCCTAAAGCTGATCGGAGACCTAGAAAGCTTAAAAGTCACCATTCAAGACGAGGATCAATCTATAACATTGTTAAATAGTCTACCACCTCAATATGACCCACTTACACATACTCTACAGTTCAGAAATGCTAAAGATACCCTACCCATGGATGATGTAATAACAGGAGCCTATGGAATGGAATCAAACCTAAGGCAAAAGGGGTTACTAAGGAAGAAAACACATTCAGAAGGGTTGACCGTTGATGGCAGAGGTAGAAAAGAAAAGAGAAATATAAAGAGTTCAGGGAAGAACATAGGCACGTCAAAGAGTAAAGGTAGGTCCAAGTCAAGGCCAAGACAGAACAATGAAGAAATTAGGGCTTGTTGGATATGTGGAGATGAAAATCACTGGAAACGTGATTGGCCACCAAAAAAAAATGGGAAAGGAAAGGAATCAGCAAATTTTGCAGTAACAAAAACAAAGAGTCTAGCCTACACTGCAAGTCTAATTGCAACTACTGAGGAATGGGTAATGAATTCAGGCTGTACTTTTCACATAACACATAGAAAAGACCTAATTATTGACCTAGTAGAATTTGAAGGAAACAAATTCTACATGGGAAACAACTCATACTGCTCAGTCAAGGGAGTTGGCAAGATTATAATTGAGAGTAAAGAAGGTGACTTAGTTACCTTAAATGGTGTGAGATATGTACCGGAAATGAGCAGGAATCTAATATCATATGGTCAACTAGAAGACTTAAGGTGTTACTATCAAGGAAAGGATTTCGACATTCAGTTTTACAAGAAAAATGGTGATAGATTCCTATCTGGAAAATATCAGAATGGCTTATACTTCGTAGATGGAAAGGTACTAAGTACAGAAGTCAACGTAGCAAAGAAAACTATTGATATGATAACTAGATGGCATCGCATACTAGCTCATATGGGAAAAAGGTCAATGGAGACCTTGGTCAGAAAGGGCCATCTAAAGAAAGGAGATGTAAAAGCTATGAGATTATGTGAAGCATGTGCATTGGGAAAGACTTATAGACTCAGTTTTCAGAAGGGAAAACATACCACAAAATGTACTTTAGAGTACATCCATTCAGATTTATAGGGATCACAGAACATTACTCCTAGTATATCAGGTTGTCAATACTTCATTAGCTTTATCGATGACTATTCAAAGAAGGTATGGATTCAGTTTCTAAAGAAAAAGAGTGATGCATTTCAAGCTTTCAAGGAATGGAAAATGCTGATAGAAAACCATAGAAATAGAATTAAGTGTCTAAGGACTGACAATGGACTCGAATATTGCAACAAACAGTTTGATGACCTATGCAAAGAAGCAGGAATTAAAAGACATAGAACTTGTGCGTATACACCACAACAAAATGGAGTATCAGAAAGGATGAATAGGACAATAATGGAGAAAGTGAGAAGTACACTAGCAGAATCTGGCCTAGGTGGGGAATTTTGGGCAGAAGCAGCTAATACAGCGGTTTATATCATAAACAGATCACCAGCAGCATCAATTAACTTTGATGTACCAGAAGAAGTGTGGTCTAAATATAAACCTGAGTACAATCACCTAAGAAGTTTCGGGTGTATAGCCTATGTTCACACTATTCAAGACAAGCTAAGTCATAGAGCCTTAAAGGGAGTTTTTGTTGGTTATGGAACAAAAACTATGGGCTACAGGGTCTGGCTAATCGAAGAAGGAAAGCTGGTAATTAGCATAGATGTAGTCTTTAATGAAGATGAGCTGTACATATACTCTATTTCAGAAGAACAGAAACCTAAGGCTGATCAAAGAAACAATGAGAGAAAATCTGATAAAAGGGTAACTTTCAGAGTGAACCTAGAGGAAATACTGGGTAAGGAAGATCAACTAAAAGGTATTGGTGGGTCAGGTGGAGCAAGTCCAGAGTATGTACCAGAGGGTTTAAGTGAAGAAGAGAGTAGTTTAGGCTCTGGAAATCCAGAAAGTGAAGAGACTAATTTGGAAGACTACTTATTAGCTCGAGACAGGAAAAGAAGAGATATAAGACCTCCATCTAGGTTTAAAGAAGCAGACCTAGTTGTTTTTGCACTATCAAGTTCTGAGGAAATAGAACTTGAAGAACCTAAGACTTATACAGAAGCAATGCATAACAAAGACAGAGAAAAATGGAGAAATGAAGCTCATGAGGAAATTGATTCCCTTATCAGAAATAACACATGGATCCTAGTCGACAAACCTCAGAATAAAAAGGTAATTGGATGCAGATGGCTATTCAAGTTAAAACCAGGCATACAGGGTATTGAAAAACCAAGATTTAAAAGCAGATTGGTTGCTAAGGGTTATGCTCAAGTTGAAGGAGTAAATTATAATGATATTTTTGCACCAGTAGTTAAGCACGTTTTAATTAGGATTCTATTAGCTATAGTTTCAAATTGGAACATGAACCAGAGCAGATGGATGTAAAAACAACTTTTTTACACAGAACTTTTCAAGAAGAAATCTACATGAATCAACCAGAAGGCTATGAGGTAAAAGGCAAAGAGGAAAATGTATGTCTACTTAAGAAATCCCTATATGGACTAAAGCAATCACCGAGAGAATGGAATGCAAAGTTCAATGAATTCATGAGTAAACAACATTTTCAAAAGAGTGAATATGATCCATGTGTGTACTTCAAAGGAAAAAACCGTTAATGATATGATATATCTACTCCTATATGTAGATAATATGCTTATTGCATCAACACAGAAACATCAGATTGTGACTCTAAAACAACTTCTCAGCAAACATTTCGAAATGAAAGACCTAGGACCAGCAAGACGAATACTAGGTATGGACATTTACAGAGACAGAAAGCAGAGCACAATACAGTTGTCACAAGAAAATTACATCAAGCAAATCCTAAACACTTTTAACATGAGTGATATCAGATCAGTTTCTATACCCTTAGGGGTTCAGTTCAAGCTAAAGAACATCACAACAAGCGAAGAAGGAACTGAGACTGGGGGCATAGAGGACATACCTTGTACGAGTGCAATAGGAAGCCTGATGTATGCAATGGTCGGGTCTCGTCCAGACCTCGCTTACTCCATTGGTATCGTTAGTCGGTACATGTCAAAACCAGGAAAAACACACTGGTTAGCAGTCAAATGGATAATGCGATATCTAACATAAGCATCAAATTCACACCTCACATTCAAGAAAGACGCAGATTTCAGAATTAAAGGGTACTGTGATGCAGATTTTGCTTAAGACTTAGATAAACGAAGATCAATTTTAGGGTATGTTTTTACTTTGGGAAACAACACAATAAGTTAGAGATCTAGACTACAGAGAGTGGTAGCATTGTCTACAACAGAATCAGAGTACATAACACTGTCAAAAGCTAGCAGGGAAGCAGTGTGGATATAGGGAATATGCGAAGAAATGAAGCTATGTACAGGTACTGTGGAAATATTCTGTGATTCACAAAGCGCTATCTACCTATCGAAGAACAGAATGTGCAGTGAAAGAACAAAACACATACATGTCAAATACAATTATATTAGAGAAGTGACAGAAGACAAACAAGTTAAGGTCACTAAAATCCACACATCGATTAACCCAGCAGATATGTTTACGAAGGTCATACCTGCGGAGAAGTTCAAAGGCTGCATGCAGTCTTTAAGGATGGAAGAAGCCTAAGAGTCGATGCATGAGCTTCTGTTAGGTAGCCCTGATGTCGGAATGCTCAGATTTGTTAAAACGTGCGCAAATTCAACAGAAAGAAAGAAGCTTGAGTTAGTCGCTACCGCTAACACAAGGATATTTAAAGAAGAAAAGAAAATCAGGGAGTCAAAAGCTTGAATCTATGGTTTAAGACCAAGAATCTGAAAGGTCAGAAACTTACATGCAAGGTAGATGAACGGTCATGTTGGAAGTTGGTCGAGAGCTGCATCAACAAGAACAGAAAGAGGTCAAATCTAAGAAAGCAAATGCGGGAAAGAAGAAACTCGACTACTTCCTTCGTAAATCTAAAATATGTAGAAGAAGTTGAAGGGTTTCTCACTTACCAGTTTCTTATTGCTTGAGGTAGATCCACCGGAGACTCAACATCGAGTTCATCGGAAAAGGAAAAAAAGAAAAAGAAAAAAAAAGGGGTTAGGAAAAGAGAAAACCGAACTGTCAGATCTGTCAGGAAACGACAAGATCTTCACATGCGAGAAGGGGTTAGGAAAAGAGAAAACCAAACCATCAGATCTGTCAGGTAATGAAAAGATCTTTGCATGCATGTATCGGAAAACAGTAGAAATACTTAAAAGGCAAGGAAGCTTACCGGGAAGTTGAGCCGTTGCCGGAGAGTATCGGAGTTTTCCACCGTTCTTGAGCTACTCTGAAGGAACATGGTGTTTAATGGAAGTAGAGCTGAGCTTTAGGAGGTTAAGAGTTTCAGAATCGCGTGATACAGAGAGAGGAAGAGGACGAGTCAAGAAGATGAGAGGAAGAGTCGAGAGAGAATCGCAGAGCGGCTGGGGTTAGCTCGCGAAAGAAATGAAGCGTCAAAGGTGGAGAATGTTGGTTTTGTCGCTCATTTATGGGCTGTGGGCCGAGCCAGCAGCCCATTAAGCAATTGGTTTGCTTAACGGGTCTTTGGCTAGCGTCGGCCCAAATTTTCTTTAGCTCGGTTTTGGACATTGGGCCAAGTGTGGCCCAATACCAGAGAAAATGAATCTACCCATTTTTAAGACTAGGTTCATCTTCCTCGGTTTTCAATTCGCGATTAAGGTTTTTTACAGAGGATCACCATTTGTAACAGAGTGAAGCTCTGAATCAAGAACACAGAGATTATAATGGATTCTGGATATCAATCCGAAGAGAGATGTACTCACTGAATTTCTCGGTGAGGAACTCTATAATTCCCATGTCTCAAGTTCTTCTCTTTCGCAAATTTTCTAAACTCAAGTTCGAACCAAATCATCTCGATTTTGATCCGCAAATGAAATCGAGCCATGATATGAGCAAATGCTTTAACAAGTGAAAGGAAATCGTGATTTAAGAATGGTGAAATTATTCATAGAAGTATTTGTAATTTCCATCAAAAGATTTAGTCAAAGTTTATATCATTGCTCAGTCAAAGAAAATTAGAATGTTATCATATTTGAAGCATTTGTGATCTGAATCAATATGCTCTCCTTTGCAGATATAATCAAACTCTAATAAATCTTCTCCTCCTGCGATACTTTAAAAATCGATCACAATACATAGCTTCAACATACATGTGATTAACCAAATTGAATTATTGCATGAGTTTCTTCTTTTGATCCAAAACTCGAGGAGGGCGTTTAAAGACTTGAAAAATTCTGCAAATTTCATGGTTTAGGTGATCTCGATATGAGGGTAAAAAAATCTGAAAAGACTATATAACATATAATCTATGACATATATAATTTCCTATCAGAATTGAAATTCATGTATACGTGAATACATAGTAATGAAATTGTTTTTCATTGCTAAATTTTCTATAGGATAAAATGGATCGATCAAAATCATACTTTAATTTTTATCCTAAAGTTTACAATACAATGAAAGTGTCTTCCGGTATAATATATATATAAGAAATTATAGTTAGCTTTTTTGTCACCTTTAAGCTGTTTTATTATTAAAAGGTCCAAAAAGCCGAAATACATATAAAAATAGACCCAATAATAGTCTAAGAAGCATAAACCATAGATTGGAAAAATTGAGATCCTGAGTGGACGTTGTCGTCCTTCTGTCCAAACCACATGCAAACAACAAACAACTAGATCATTTGTTCCGTCAAAATTGAAATCATCACCAAAAAGTTGTTCAAAGGAAACACCGCCAATTTGTTACTCCGAATACTTCAATTCTTCAAGATTCAACTATATTGTTTTGAAATTTATTTATATGCACTGTGACACCATTTAAATTTTTTTTAACACTGTAGAAACTATATAAACATGGTCAAAATGACACAAAAAAATAAAAAAATTTCTCCAAACTTGTTTAGACACCATCAATGCTCCACCGTTACCAACTCTAAAAGAGATTAAAGGATTATAGTTAGATTAATAAACTTTTTGGGTCAAAACAGAACAATTTTAAAGTTTGAATGGGCCTTCTAGCCAGAAAAGAAAAAAGAAAAAAGTTTAGTGGGTTTTTGCCATAAAACTAAAATCCAATATGGCTCTACAATTAGACATAAATTTTGTTTTTGGATCCTAATCCATGAACCATATATTCTTGGGCCATAAAATTATATTTGTTTTCCCATAGAATCCTTGCCAGTGTAGAAGGTCCAAAGCCTAATTTCTTTGATCCAAATCGGCTTAATTTCATACTCTTTAAAACTTCATATGTTTATGTATGCGATAGAGCTCGTCTTTGGTCACCCCAAGCTACGTTTGTTTAACTAAAACAAAAATGAAAAGACAATTTTGCATTCTGAATATTATAATATTTTTGTCCATGCAATTTTTTTTGTTAAACGAGAAGTTTCAGCTTCTAGCTAACCACCGATTCCAAACAATAAAAACTGTATATCATATAATAGACCGGAATCTTTGACATTGAAAGTTGATACTGAAACTTGATATCAAGATTGCAAGAACCCATATAATATTCCTCCCAAAGAGTAGAATGGAATGTAAAACCTTTTGAACTTAACTACAAAAAAAACCAGAAACTTATCATCATTTGGTCCGTAGCAATTTTTTTTCGTTAATTATAGTTGTTGTTGCCTACACATTTAACATTAATACTCGTAGTTCTAGAATATAATATTACTTTACTACAGAGATGATTACCATGCAGTTACGATATATATATATATATATATATATATTTGGGTCAAATTTTTGTATTATAATTAAAAGTAGAATACATTAGAATTTATGTCACAAATATTTTTACATCCAATGTTAATGTTGGTCAAAGAAAAATGGGTGAAGATCGAGTTTTAATAATTATTTATTGGTACATGACCAATCAGTATTTTGTTCTGAGTAAAGCAAAGTAGGTGAAGTGTGCTTAAACATCATTAAGTATTATGTCGGGTGCATAATTTGATTTCTCTAAATCAAACCTTCTTTTCTTACTTATTGCATAATTATACAGTAATATACTTATAAGAAATTGGAGACGTATAGATGACTCGTGAAATGAAATCTCACTATTATAGCATGCTGATAAGTATATTATTACGCATTTTAGTTTAGTCTTAAGCTTAAACTACGACGTTGATTCCGCAGCCTAAACCTAATTAACTACCAAAACTTTATTAGTGCCTAAAGACAGATCGAGGATTGGTAACCTGAGGTCGCAGTGCGAGGTTAGAGGCATAAGGTCGTTAAAGTTGTTGATATTTGGTTACTTTGTTTTCCGGTTCAAGGTGTCTGTTATCCGGGTTTACTTCGGTTTGTTATTAATGAGTCGGTTTGTAAGTTTTTTAATTGACGGTTCAAGTAACCGGGTGGTATGTATCCGGTTGCTATAAATTGATTTTCGCAATACAGTAGTAATAAACAACGATTCTTTGTTCACAAAAAAAACTGATTCGTTCTTGTAAATCAATTCTTGTTTCTTCAAGAATTTTCATGGTATCAGAGCCTTGTGAAGGTTCTTCGAAGAATTACGACTGAAATGGACGAACGAGCAGCTGAAGTGAAATCGGGAGCTGGTGTTCCGGGAATTGCTCCGATGGTGGTTCCAGCAATTTCGCCGTACACTTTGGCTAGTTTTGACAATCTAGGAGCTCTAATTTCTCCGATTATGTTGTATGGAACGAATTACTACGAATGGTCTCTTGAGATGCTTAACGCACTGCAAGCAAAAAGGAAAACTGGTTTCATAAATGGAACTTTGTTGAAGCTGAATGTTAACGACCCAAACTACGAAAATTGGCAAGTTGTCAATTCCATGGTCGTAGGGTGGTTGCGAGCTTCAATCGATCCCAAAGTGAAGTCGACGGTGAGTTTTGTTTCCGATGCACATCAATTGTGGGAAGATCTTAAAGAAAGATTCTCGGTAGGAAATACTGTTAGGATTCATCAATTGAAAACTCAGATTGTTTCTTGTAAACAAAATGGAAGAACTGTGATAGAATATTATGGTCAATTGTGTTCTTTGTGGGAAGAACTACGTATGTACCAACCCTTGCCTTTCTGCACCTGTGGAGCTCTGAAATGATTGGTTAAAGAAAGAGAAGAAGAAAGACTCCATCAGTTCGTGATGGGTCTAAATGATTCCAAGTTTGGCAATGTGTGTGCTGCGATCATTGGGATGGATCCCTTACCCACTCTTGGTGAAGCTTATGCTAGAGTAATCAGGGATGAACAGAGATGAAGTTCGGCTCAAGACCGAGAGATGCAACAAAACACAGTTGGTTTCTTGGCTCGAGGAACATCTGGTTACAAGCAAGATCAGAGTATTTTGAAAAATAAGAATGTCACTTGTTCGAATTGTGGAAGAACTGGTCACAAAAAACATGATTGTTGGCATTTGATCGGATTTCCTGACTGGTGGATAGAGAATCTGAAAAAACGGATAAAGGGAAGCAAAGTGGAAAAGGACGTGGAAGAAATCTTGGTCGTGCAAACGGTTAGAATATAGAAATGATGGTGGCTCACACAACTGCATCTAATGCGTTTGTCTTTCCAGAATTGACTTTAGAACAATGGAGAATGCTTCAAAAGCTTGTTGTTGAGAAGACGAAGACTGCTAACTCAGATAAACTGGCTGGTAAGAAAGATTCATGTGATGTGATATTAGACTCAGGGGCTTCACACCATATGACGGGTAATTTGAACTTGTTGAAAGATTTAGAGAAGGTATCACAATGCACTGTAAGTTTTGCAGAGGGAAGTAAAACATTTGCCAACAGTATGGGAGTTGTGTTCTTGTCAGAATCATTGTCCTTACCTAATGTGTTATATGTACCTTCCTTGAATTGTACACTGTCTCAGTGTCCAAGTTGTTAAGTGACACGAAGTGTGTTACTTTGTTCACTAACAAAATATGTGTGTTACAGGACCGTTTCTCGACGATGCAGATTGGCAAATGTGAAGAGAAGAACGGAGTCTATCACTGGAATAAAGTTGGTACTGTGAAGGCTTGCCTGACTCAAAGTAAGTTTGATTCAGAATTATGGCACAAGCGTCTAGGACATCCCTCAGTCTCAGCTCTCAACAGCTTACCATTTTATACTGGTTATGCTTCTTTCAGTACTCTTGATTCTAAGTCGTGTGATGTATGATGTAGAGCTAAACAGACTAGGGAATCATTTTCATTAAGCATGAATAAAACAATCAGTTGTTTCGATTTGATACATTGTGATATTTGGGGGCCTTAGAGGGTTAGTTCTTCTAATGGTGCAGTCTATTTTCTCACAATAGTTGATGACTATTCTAGAGCAGTGTGAACATACTTGCTTCTAACTAAATCTGAAGTGAATAGAGTACTTAAAGAATTTTTCGCTTATACAGAAAAACAGTTTGCAAAAACTGTAAAAATCATAAGAAGTGACAATGGAAGTGAATTCATGTCTTTAGGCTCGTATTTTAGAGAAAATGGGGTTGTGCATTAGACTTCTTGCGTGTATACTCCGCAACAGAATGGAAGTGTAGAAAGAAAACACAGACACATCTTGAATGTGGCTAGAAGTCTGCTGTTTCAAGCAAAACTCTCGGTGGAATTCTGGGGAGAAGCAGTGCTAACAGCTGCATATGTGTTCAACAAGACACCGTCTGCAATTCACAAAGGGAAAAGCCCCTATGAGATTCTGCACGGTGAGCTTCCTGATTAGTCTAGACTGAGGAATTTCGGTTGTGCTTGTTATGTGCATTATAAGTCCAGAAGTAAGAGTGAATTTGATGAAAGGAGTAGTCTGTGCATATTTGTGGGATACCCTTTTGGACAAAAAGGATGAAAAATTTATAATCCGTCCACCAATGAATTTATGGTATCACGAGATGTTATTTTAGAGAAGATGTCTTTCCTTCAGAGGCTGAATCTTTCACGAGTAAAGATGCAGAGAATTGTACTCCAGATAAAGATTGGATCGAAGGGGACACAACTGAAGATACTCTTGAGGGAGTCTACGACAGGGGGAGAACAATTGATGCTCCTTGTATTGGTGACACAAGCATTGAACAGAAGTTTGTAACTGAATCAGCTGATGAAAGAACTGACGAGGTTTCTGTTGACACAGATCACAGAGCTGAATCTCTGGAAGAAGCCATGCCCAATTTGAGGAAAAGTGAAAGGCAAAGGATGCCTTTGACCAAGTTGAAAGACTATATTCAGTATAGTGTGGCATGTGATCAAGGAGAAAGCATGACAGATAAAAAGGTGTCAGACACAAGTTTGTACCCTTTGACTGACTTTGTGTCTGATGCTCAGTTTTCTGTTCAACAAAAAGTGTTTCTGGCAGCTATTTAAGCAGAAGTGGAGCCAAAACACTATGGAGAAGCTGTGCGTGTTGAAGTGTGGAAGAATGCAATGCTGAAAGAAGTAACAGCTCTTGAAGATCAACACACATGGGAAATAGTTGATTTACCCTCTGGTAGAACATCTCTTGGATCTCAGTGGGTTTACAAAACGAAATTTAATTCTAATGGTTCAATAGAACGTCATAAGGCTCGACTGGTAGTGCTGGGGAACAATCAGGTCGAAGGAGAAGATTATGCAGAAACTTCCGCACATGTGGTTAAAATGACCAGTGTGAGAATTCTGTTGAGATTGGTAGATGCAAATAACTGGAAAGTCTACCAAATGGACGTGAATAACGCGTTCTTACATGGAGATCTAGAAGATGAGGTGTTCATGAAGCTGCCAACAGGCTTTAGACACATATATCCGGGAAAAGTCTGTCGCCTCAAGAAGTCACTTTACGGACTGAAGCAGGTACCTAGAAGCTGGTTCAAGAAGCTTTCAGACTCACTTGTCAGGTTCGGTTTTGAGCAGTCTTATGAAGATTATTCCTTGTTTTCCTATACTAACAAAGGCAAAGAAATTTGAGTTTTAATATATGTAGATGACCTCATCATATGTGGAAATGATGAACATCTAGTCCAAAAGTTCAAAGACTACTTAGGAAGGTACTTTTCTACGAAGGATCTTGGAAAACTGAAATATTTTCTGGGACTAGAGGTGAGTAGAAATGGTGAAGGAATATTTTTTTCACAAAGAAAGTACGGTACAGTTAGTTATATCGGCTGATGCCACACCATTAGAACAGAATCACAAATTGGCTCTTGATGAAGGACCACTGCTAGAGAATCCTACACAATACTGTCGACTGATAGGAAGATTGATATATCTTATCAATACGAGACCAGAGCTGTGTTACTCTGTACATGTACTGTCACAATTTATGCAGAGTCCACGAAAAGCTCATTGGGAAGCTGCACTTAGGGTGGTGCATTACCTCAAGGGAACACCAGGAATGGGGATCCTTTTGAAGTCGGACAAAGATCTCACTTTGACCATACACTGTGACTCAGATTGGACCTCTTGTCCTCTAACTAGAAGGTCCCTAAGTGCTTATGTGGTGCTCTTAGGTGGATCTCCCGTGTCTTGGAAGACCAAGAAGCAGGAAACCGTGTCCCACTCTTCTGCAGAAGCCGAATACAGATCGATGGCCGTAGGTCTTCGGGAAATCAAATGGGTACGAAAATTGCTGAAAACATTTGGTAGTAATCAATCTACGCCCACACAATTTTACTGTGACAGCAAGTCGGCTATACACATAGCTTTAAATCCAGTCTTCCATGAACGAACGAAACACATAAAGGCAGACTGTCATGCAGTTCGTGATGCAGTAGCTGAGGGAATTGTCACACTTCATCACATCAAAACTACAGACCAAATTGCAGATCTCATGACAAAGGCTCTCGGGGAAAGCTCAATTTCATTACTTAAAGTCCAAGTTGGGCATGATAGACCCTCATGCTCCAACGTGAGGGGGAGTAAAGACAGATCGAGGATTGGTAACCTGAGGTCGCAGTGCGAGGTTAGAGGCATAAGGTCGTTAAAGTTGTTGATATTTGGTTACTCTGTTTCCGCTTCAAGGTGTCTGTTATCCGGAATTACTTCGGTTTGTTATTAATGAGTCGGTTTTTAAGTTTTCTAATTGGCGGTTCAAGTAACCGGGTGGTATATATCTGGCTGCTATAAATTGATTTTCGCAATACAGTAATAAACAACGATTCTTTGTTCATAAAAAAACTGATTCGTTCTTTTAAATCAATTCTTGTTTCTTCAAGAATTTTCAATGCCCGTATGGTGATGGTCCTATAGTGAGTGACATTGGAAGTACACTATGTTTAAACTTTCCTTAGAAACTAAATCATAATTTTGTGCGGTGTTATTTACTTAACTTTTACCTAGTTCCCAAGTGTAGTTATATCTCGTATAATTTATTGACTCAAAAATTAGATAGGGTTAAAATCTTCAAACATGATTTATAATTTATAGTTTCCGTTAAATCAAACCAATCAGGTTATTAAAAAACTTTACTAATCAAAATTTAATATAATTTAATTTGAAGGTCTAGGGGAAATTAAGCTAATTTCTGGAGAGTCAGTATCAACGACTATGTTGATTTTAGATTTTCTAGTGAAATTTAAAAACATAATTTAATGTTTGTCTGACCAAACAATAACAATTTATTAATTCTTAGTGAAAAATCAAATTCAGAAATGATGGGTTTGTTGAGTAATCTACAATTATCTTGTTCAAAATTTAGTGTTTAAGTTATCTAAAGGTTGTTAGGATAAACTCTACGTTATGAAAGTTGTTAGAAATAGGAGTTATCTATTTCTAATTAAAGAAAAAGATTAAGAATGTTGTCTTCAACCAAGATTCGGCTAAAGGAATTTGGACAACAATCAAGACAAGACACTTACGAGTAGATCGAGTAAAGGAGGCAAGACTTCAAACTCTAAAGAGTGAGTTTGGAATACTTAAGATGCAAGACTCGGAGACAATTGATATCTTTGCGAGTAAGTTATCGGAATTAGCCTCAAAATCGGCTAGTCTTGGAGAAGTTATTGAAGAACCAAAACTTGTGAAGAAGTTTCTTTATTGCTTACCAAGAGGGAGGTATATTTAAATCATAGCTTCATTGGAACAAGTACTAGATATGAATACAACCATGTTTGAAGATATCATAGGAAGACTTAAAGTATACGAAGAAATAATTCTTGAAGAAGTCATTCACGGTGAGAGTAAGCTTCTTTATGTTGATTCAAAACAATCCTTTACTTAGGTAAAATGACGTGGGAAAGGAGATAAAGAAGGTGTTAGACGTCCTAAAGAAGGAGGCAAAGCTAAAGGAAAAGACCGAGGAAATCAAGGAGAGCAAAAAGAGAAGAAAGATCGATCCAAGTGATTTGTTTTCGATGTGGCAAGCCTGGTCACTTTGCTTTTTCGTGTCCAGAAAGAAAACAAAAACAATAAGAAGCGTATGTAGCTGAAACGGAGGAAGCCGATGATGAACTATACATACATGATGCACTATACATGCATGAAGAAAGAATAATACCAAAGAACTATGAATCAAAAGAAGTTGATAACGTTACTCGATACTTAGACAATGGTGCAAGTAATCATATAACGAGTAACAAATCTTACTTCTCAGAGCTCAATTAAAACATCAAAGGCAAAGTAAAATTTGGTGATGGTTTGTGTGTGAGCATATAAGGGAAATGTTCAATCCTTTTCCAAAGCAAAACTGGAGAACAAAGACTAGTTACAAATATCTTCTGCATACCTTCTCTTAAGAGTAATATCCTAAGTCTTGGACAAGCTACGAAGGTTGGTTGTGACATTAGAATGAAAGAAGATTATTTGACAATTCATGACTCTTATAGAAAGCTTTTAGCAAGAATAACACGGTCTTCTAATAGAATTTACAAGATTGAGTTAAAAATTGGAAAACCAGTATGCCTACACTCAAGAATTGATGAAGAATCATGGAGATGGCATGCTCGGATGGGTCATATATGTTTTAAAACACTTAAGGCAATGACAAAACATGAGATGGTCTATGGTTTACCAAAGATTGAATAGGACAATAGCTTGTGTTAATCATGCTTGGTGGGATAGCAAACACATAAACCTTTTCCAAAGAAAGCTAAGTTTCGATCCTTGAATCCTCTAGAACTATTACATACAGATCTATGTGGTCCTATTTCTCCATCAACTTTCGCTCATAACAGATATATTTTTGTTATTATAGACGATTTTTCAAGATACATGTGGAAAATCTTGTTAAAAGAAAAGAATAAAGCATATGGGAAATTTAAAAGATTAGTTGAGAGAAATCTTATTAAAGAAATCATCACATTGAGAACCGATAGAGGAGGACAATTTACTTTAAAGGAGATTCATGATTTTTGTGATTAATGTGTAATCAAGAGACATCTCATAACCCCATATACAACTCAGCAAAATGGAGTTGTGGAGAGAATAAATCAAACTCTTCTAGAGATGACTAGAAGCATTCTTAAAGCCATGAAGGTACCAAACAAGTTATGGGGTAAAGCAATACGATATTCAACCTATATAATTAATAGAGTACCGACAAGAGCTCTTGAGAAAATGACTCCTTATGAGAGTTTGTATAGAAATAAACCGAACCTAGAGCACATTAAAGTTTTCGGTTGTCTTGCATACTCTAAGGTGGAAGTAAATCTCATGAAACTTTATGATAAATCCAAAACGTTAGTACATCTCAGTTTTGAAATAGGTTCAAAAGCCTATATACTTTACAATCCATCCCCTCAAAGGATTGTAATAAGTCGAGATGTAGTATTTGATGAGAAATCAAGTTGGATTTTGACAAAATATCAAGATAAAACAAGTAAACCGGGCATGTTTCACTTGAGATAGGGAGATGTTGAAGACAATGGAGAAGACCCTACGGTCGTTGATAATGATCATGAGGAAGAAGAGGGAGATCAAGTTAATGATCAAACTGATGATGAACATGATCAAGAGATCGAAGAAGCTCAATCAGATGGAGATTTTCAACAACAATAAGACAACATTCAACCGCTAAGAAGAAAGATGAGGCAAATTCATCAACCTAAGTATCTTGATGATTATGTTTTTCAAGCTGCTTTTGAGTGTGAAAGGTTAATACCCTCCATCAATGAAGAACCAATGTGTTTTAAAGAAGCCAAATGATCGATTATATGGACAAAAGCATATCAAGAAGAGATCGATTATATCAATAAAAACAAGACTTGTTTTCTAGTAGAAAAACTGAAGAATACAAAGATTATTGGTCTCAAATGGATCTTCAAGATCAAGAGAAATGCTGATGGTACAATCAACAAATACAAGGCACGCCTTGTAGCAAAAAGATATGTACAAGAATGTGGCATAAGCTTTGTTGAGGTATTTGCTCCGGTTGCTAGACTTAAGACCATTCGGTTGTTAATAGGTCAAGCTGCATCAAGTGGATGGGAGATACATCATTTGGATGTAAAGACAGCCATTTTACATGGAGAATTAAAGGAAGATGTGTATGTTGTTCAACCCGAGGGCTTTGAAGTAAAAGGCAATGAATACAGTTTACAAGCTGACAAAAGCTTTGTATGCTTTAAGACAAGCACCTTGTGCTTCGAATACGAAGTTAGACCATATTTTAAAATGTTTGAAGTTCAAAAGATGGTCAAAGGACACATCCATGTATCGCAAGGAAGATGGCGAGAGTAGCTCATTGTGGCGATTTATGTAAATGATTTATTCGTAACCAGAAATTCTCTCAAGATCATAAACGAGTTCAAAAGAGGTATGTCTTCCAATTTTGAAATGTCGGATCTTGGGAAACTTACCTATTATCTCAGAATTGAGGTATATCAAGGAAGAAATTTCATTGAAATTAAACAAGAAGAATATGCTAAACGGATCTTAAAAGGCGGGTTAAAAGTCGTGTAATGCAACTCAAATTCCAATGAAATTTGGATTAAAAGTCTCTAAAGCACTTGAAGAATTCGAGATAAATGCAACAAGTTATAGAAGGAAAATTGGTTGCTTAAGATACTTGTTACACACAAGACCGGACCTAGCTTTTGCGGTTGGAGTAGCTAGTCGTTATATGCAAAGTCCACGCAAGTCTCATGGATATACCATGAAGCAAATTATACGATACCTTAAAGGCACTCTTTCTTTTGGTATCAAGTTTCATCGGAATGGAACAAGTAAGATAAGTGGATATAGTGATAGTAGTCAGAACATTGATCAAGATGATGGAAGGAGTACAACCGGTCACATTTTCTATTTTGGTTCACCACCAATCACGTGGTGCTCTCAAAACAGGATACCGTGGCACTATCTTCTTGTGAAGCTGAATTCATGGCAGCAACGGAAGCAGCTTGTCAAGCTATGTGGCTTCAAGACTTGTTGAGTGAAATCACGGGAAAGAAGATAAAACAAATCAGCATCAAGATCGATAATAAATCAGCAATTCCTCTTACAAAGAATCCCATATTCCATGGTAGAAGTAAACACATCCATAAATCTTATATTTTATACGAGAATGTATTAAGAAAGGATTAGTCGATGTTGAAAATGTTTCGGGTGTGGAACAAAAGGCGGATATTTTGACTAAGGCATTGGCACGAACCAAGATAATCGAAATGATGACTTCGATTGGAGTAAAAGACATGTCTAAAGATGAATTGAAGCTTAAGAGGAAGATTGTTGAGTAATCTACAATTATCTTGTTCATAACTTAGTGTTTAAATTATCTAAAAGCTGTTAGGATAAACTCTAAGTAATGAAAGTTATTAGAAATAGGAGTTATCTATTTCTAATTAGAAAAGGATTAAGAATTTTGTCATAAATCCTAAGGTTTAATCTATTGTGTATCAAGAGGGTTTATATCTTGGTTCATTTTAACCCCTACATTGCTTGGTTTATATATATATAATTGCATGAGAAGATTGAATTATTGGGTAGGCTGCGTTTCTCATCATTCATCAATAAATTTACATTTGAATAATCGTATTTAGTTACATTATGTTTGAATGGACAGAAACTGATAGGAAAAAAATAAAAAAAGGGATCGTTGGACATAAAAACATCGTGGAGCCTAAGAGGCCTAACGTTTAGTCCTAGAAGTCCAAAACCCACATGACTAACATGTTACGTATCTATTTTGTAAGTTAATACAATATATAATAAATAAAAATGGAAGTTTTTTTTTACTTTTTCCCATAACCAAATATATTAATAAAGATGGACTAAGCTTCCAAGAGAGTACATGAGAATGTTAACACAATCCCATAACGACAAAAGAAAAGGCGGTAAACAAACCAGACCAAAAGACCGCTCAGAAACCAAACCAAACAACTAAAAAACCATAATAAAGAGACCTAAACGTTAGACTTTCGTGCTTTCGATGAGGAGCCTTCATCAAAGTCGGGGTAGCTCTTTTGTTTTGATTCTCTGTTAATGGCCACCTGAATCTCTTGCTGGGGCGGTAAAGTAGCTAGATCCATTTCAAAAGTGTATGTGAGGTCTTTCCCATTCGCATTTTGGTCAAGGATGTTTTGAATGGTAGACGAGAGAGTAGCCAAACCATCAACTCAGTCTGCAATGTATCTACTGATAACATTAGTCTCTCCCTGATGGTTTACAGCTGGTCCAGATTCAGTGTCGACTTATAAGTCAGGACATTCAGTGCAACCATCCGGGGTCCAAGGGAACACCAACTACTTTTTTGTAACTTTTGTTTTGTTATTTTATCGGTATATAAATATTTATAAAATAAGTTTACAATTTTTTTAAAAGAAAAGGTTTGATTTGTTTTTAAAACATTTAAAAGGACCCATTTTTTTAACCGTATCATAAGAGCCCAAATTTTTTAAAAAAACCTTTAAATGATCCAAAATATATAAATAGCTAAAAAGACTTATTTTTTTCTCAAAATTTTATTTGTCTATAGACCCATAATATAATTGAGCCGGCATTGTCCAGATTGTTCATGTGGGGAAGGTGTTGTGTGATCCATTCCCTGGCTCCGTATAAATTATATAACTCTTCAACATGGTGTTACAAAAGAGCCTCATGCCAAAGGGTACATGAAGTTAATTAATATCTACACCAAAGACTACTAGATGTGAGACTTCATATCCAAAGATAACTGGCCACGAGAAAAAAACCGTGACTACATTATTACTATACGATTATTGCTGGCTTAAATCGTGGTTATTGTCCCACTTAAAAACTTGTTCGTAGAAAATTAATATAAACTGGACAAAGATATTGGTCAGTTATGTGTGGTGTGTTGGAGTATAGTTCTTAAGCCTGGTTAATTGATTAACCAAAGAATTAAAATTAATATTGAACCACATTGAACCCGGTTTTGCTTTTAATAAAATCAACAACTAAACCGCGAGATAACCATTGTTGGTCTATATATATTTGAAATCGAGAATCAGAGAGTAGTAGTCTTCGACATTAAAATTCACAGAGAGTTCTTCTTTCTTCAAGAAGAGATCGACATCGATCAAATCCAATCAAGAACTCGAAGATCTTCTCTGATTCTTAACTTCCTTTTAGTTTAGTATACTTATGTGGCATCATCTTGAAGCTTGTCAACACACATCTTCAAGCACAGAGTAGATTCTTTCTCGAAGTTCCTCTTGAACAATCGTGTATGGATTAGAGGGAAAAATTTGTTAAAGTCCAGAAGCGTTTTGCTTCGACTCTATACTTTATTGACTCCGTTTCTTGTTCTTCGACTCGTTTCTTCCAACAATCTTTAACGATTGTTGGAAGAAACGAATACGAAAGGAGGAAGGAGCAATGGCGAGAAACAGTTGTATTCCAGATTTGTCAAGATTACCACCACTCACCGGAACCAATTATCAGAGGTGGTCAGAAGAATTACTTTTCTTCTTCCAAGAAATCGGCATAGATTATGTCTTGTATGAGGTCGGCGATTTCTCTGGCAGTAAAGATTCCTATCTGGCCGATTCGGATTCATCAAAGATGACCGGAGATGTCAAATCCAAAGATGATCTCAAGGAATCCCCACTACAGAAAGATTCCGATATTAATCTGTCGAAGAAAGGAAAGAGAGACGGTACATTCGCCGAACACAACAGAACCTGTACAGGTCACTTGCTTCGACATCTCTCCGAAAGTCTATTTGATATATATGTGGGATTGGATTCTGCTAAGGAAATTTGGGAAAGCTTAAAGAAGAAATATGGTGGAGAAGATGAGGGAAAGAAACAGTATGTTACCTCGAGATGGACTTCATTTCTTGTGAGAGATGATCTTCCGTGCTGGAGAAACTTCTAGAATACGAAGCTATAGTTTCTAAGATCCAAGTTGAAGGTATGTGTATTGACAATTTTCTTGCTGCTCATGTTCTGATTGATAAATTACCTCGGTCTTGGAATGACTATCGATCTAGACTTAAACATGAGAAGAAGAAAATATCATTAGACGAGTTGATCTCTGACATTATGATTGAGGAAGCTAACAGAAAGTTTCAAGGAATCTCTGCAACATTCGGTTTCGGGAATACAGACACTAACCTAGTCGAGAGTTCTTCCTCTAAGGAAAAATTCAAGAAGATGACTGACAAGAATCACAAGAATATTAGTCAAAATCATTCTGTAGAGTTTAAGAAAAAACTTAAGTGCTGGAACTACAACCAGCTTGGCCATAAAAAACAAGACTACAAGAAGCCTTTGGTAAACAAGATATCTGGAAAAGCTCATCTAACAGAGAACCTCATAGCCGTGGTCACTGAAGCTAACTCCACAGAAGAAAAGGTGGACTGGATAATCGACTCAGGACTAGGCATATATGTAATCAGGGTTCACTCTTCAGGAACATGGTGACTACTGGTGTGAAAACTTATTTCTAGGAGATGCTAGTGCTCTAAAGGTATCTAGAATCGGAGAGGTAGACCTATCACTGTCCTCGGGTAAAATTCTTACTCTCACTAAGGTTTTGTTAGTCCCTAACATGCGTAGAAATCTCATTTCAAGTGCACTATTAATGATGGCTGGGATTAAACAAACTATAGATGCTGGGAAAATGGTCCTAACTAAGAATAGTGAATATGTGGGAAAGGTCTTTTGTATCAACAATCTGTTTGTGTTAGAAACATTGAATATCAATAAAGGAGAAGATTCTGTGTACTTATGCTGTAGTTTTGTTGAATGGCATGGTAGACTTGGGCATTTGAATTCCAATTCTATGATTAGATTGAATCAACTGGGACTTATATCTGTGAATTCCGGTAAACCTTCCAGTAGATGTGAAGTCTGTGTGGAAGCTAAGCATGCTAGAAAACCTTTTAAGAATCCAATTATGAGAAGCTCTAGCTTGTTAGATTTGATTCACACAGACATTTCCGACTTCAAAAACACAATAAGTAGAGGTGGTAAGAGATACTACATTACTTTCATTGACGATTTCTCCAAGTTTTGTCAGGTGTTTTTACAGAATACAAAAGATGAAGCTTTCAATGCTTTTATACAGTATAAAACTGAAGTAGAAAACCAACTAGACAAGAAAATTAAGAGAATAAGATCGGATAGAGGAGGTGAGTATACTTCAGATCAATTCAAAGCATTCTGTGTTAATGAGGGGATTATACACGAGTTCACAGCTCCATACACCCCTCAGCATAATGGAATAGCCGAGAGGAAAAACCGGACTCTAAAGAATATGATGAACGCTATGTTATTGAGCTCTGGTTTATGTGACAAGTTGTGGGAGGAAGCTGTTTTGACTGGCAGCTATATTTTGAACCGAGTTCCACACAAAGGCTTGTCTGCAACTCCTTATGATTTGTGGAAGGGATTTCCACCGAACCTGAGTTATATGAGAGTATGGGGATGTCTCACCAAAGTAGGCCTTCCAGACTTCAAGAAAACCAACATAGGATCTAAGACTGTAGATGCTGTTCTGATAGGATATGCTTCAAATAGTTCTGCTTATAGGTGTCTCACGTACAATACAGAGACCATGGTACTGGGACATGTTCTGGAATCACGTGATGTGGTGTTTTTTGAAGATTTGTTTCCATTCAAGAAGACTGTTAATAGTACAATTACTGGTATCACACCTGTAAAAAGTGTCACTGAAGCAGAAACCACAACTACCAGGGAGAGTAAAAGAGTCAGAAAACATAAGGATTTCGGTTCTGATTTCATAACAAGCTACATAATGGAACATGAAGAGTTGAGTGAAGAGTTTGTGTACACATTTCTTATAGAAGAAGATCCTGTATCCTATTCTGCTGCCATGAAGACTCTAGATGTGATGTTTTGGAAAGAGGCTATCAATGATGAATTCGAGTCAATAATGTCTAACCACACTTGGGACCTGGTTGATCTACCAAGTGGATGCAAGGCCTTGAAAAGTAAATGGATTCTTAAGAAAAAAACTTAAATCCGATGGTACCATAGACAAATATAAGGCAAGATTAGTGGTTCAAGGCTTCAACCAGAAGCATGGAGTAGACTATTTCGACACCTATTCTCCTGTGTCAAAGATAGCTTCTATAAGACTCCTCATGGCAGTGGCATCTTCACAAAAACTAATCGTACACCAGATGGACGAAAAGACAGCATTCTTGAATGGTGACTTAGAAGAGGAAATTTACATTTTACAACCTGAAGGCTTCATAGAAGAAGGACTTGAACACAAGGTATGTAAACTTAAAAAATCTCTTTACAGGCTCAAGCAAGCTCCAAAGAAATGGTTCGAAAAATTTAGTGCTACCATGATTGAAAATGGCTTTGAACTCTGGTGATACGTGTGTTTTTAGCAAAGGATTTAAGACAGAGTATGTAGTCATTTGCCTTTATGTGGATGATATATTGATCCTAGGAACCTCCCTGCTGCTGGTTAATGAAGCTAAGTCTATGTTGAACTCTAGGTTCTCCAGGAAAGACATGAATGAGGTTGATGTTATTCTAGGAATCAAGATATTCAAAACCAACAGAGGGTATGCTTTAAGCCAGACTCACTATATTGAAAAGATACTTAGGAAGTTCAATCTCTGGAATGAACCACCAGCTAGGACTCCTTATGATTCTTCTCTTCACCTATGTAAAATTAGAGGTGACAGTGTTAGGCAAGAAGAATATGCTAAAGTACTAGGTAGCGTAATGTACTTGATGAATTGTACCAGGCCTGATATTGCTTACACAGTGAGCAGATTAAGCAGGTATACTCATAGACCTAACAATGATCATTGGAAGGCTCTACATAGACTACTGA
The DNA here is from genome assembly GCA_023374145.1 of Lepidium sativum. Classification (NCBI taxonomy): domain Eukaryota; kingdom Viridiplantae; phylum Streptophyta; class Magnoliopsida; order Brassicales; family Brassicaceae; genus Lepidium; species Lepidium sativum. The sequence continues at coordinate 41,738 of JAKUCM010002163.1, forward strand.
GATACTTAAAAGGTACAATGAATTGGAGTCTATGTTACTATGAGTCTTCCTGCGTGATCGAGGGTTACTGTGATGCCAATTGGGTGACAGACAAGGATGAGGTAAATTCCACAAGTGGTTTTGTCTTCACATTGTCTGGTGGAGCTATCTCTTGGAAGTCTGCAAGGCAGACATGTACTGCTCGCTCCACAATGGAATCTGAACTGATTGCTTTAGAATTGGCAAGTCAAGAAGCAGATTGGCTAAGAAGTGTCTTAGCTGACCTTCCAATGCACGGGAAAACTTGTTCCTCTATCTCTTTGAGATGTGACTCCCAGTCAGCTTTAGCAGTAGCTATGAATAAGCTCTACAATGGGAAGAAGAGACATATAAGGTTAAGACACAAAGTGATCAGAGGCTTGATTGAAGCTGGAATTCTATCACTGGAATATGTCCGATCGGCTAAGAATATAGCTGATCCCTTTACCAAGGGCTTGTGTAGACGGATTGTCTTGGACACTGCTCGTGAGATGGGTTTAAAGGAGAGACAAGCGTTGACTTCGGACACCTTACTAGAGGAATCCTCTAAGTGAAACTCGTCAGGTTCAAAAGGTCTAACAAAAGAAGTACATGTAATGTAGTTGTGTCCTTAACTAGTGTATTGATTAGCGAACTCGTTTGTAATGAAACTTGTTACAGCACACTAATTGAGTTCTGCTGATGTTTGAGTTAAAATACTAATGGCTTCACTCATATGACAGCATATCAGTCTATACAGAAGGAAGTCGAGAGTTAAGTCACTCGGATATTTCCTATGAATGATAAACAATCTAACTACGACTTTTTTTACATATAAGCGATTCCATAGAAGTAAAATTTGATTCAAGCCTTCGTTGGTATTAATGTGTTTTGTTAAATGCATAAGGAACTATATGTGGGGGAATGTTGGAGTATAGTTCTTAAGCCTGGTTAATTGATTAACCAAAGAATTAAAACCAATATTGAACCACATTGAACCCGGTTTTGCTTTTAATAAAATCAACAACTAAACCGCGAGATAACCATTGTTGGTCTATATATATTTGAAATCGAGAATCAGAGAGTAGTAGTCTTCGACATTAAAATTCACAGAGAGTTCTTCTTTCTTCAAGAAGAGACCGACATCGATCAAATCCAATCAAGAACTCGAAGATCTTCTCTAATTCTTAACTTCCTTTTAGTTTAGTATACTTATGTGGCATCATCTTGAAGATTGTCAACATACATCTTCAAGCACAGAGTAGATTCTTTCTCGAAGTTCCTCTTGAACAATCGTGTATGGATTAGAGGGAAAAATTTGTTAAAGTCCAGAAGTGTTTTGCTTCGACTCTATACTTTATTGACTCCGTTTCTTGTTCTTCGACTCGTTTCTTCCAACATGGTGTGTCGGGGTAATCCTTCGGAGCTAACAAAAAAATTTTGAGACACCGAAAGATATATATCATAAGTTTACATGACTTTTTTACTATAAAATAATTTAAATATCGTTTGAAATATATTATAAATATATATCTTAAGTTTACATGACAAATTATGACTAAATTTTTATAAATTTCAAAGTATTTTTATTTTTTTGGTTAAAATTTCGTCGGACAACTATTTTTCTTGACCAATTTTATATAATTTTCAAAATTCTATTGTTTTCTAGTATTATATTATACATGAAATGAATTGAAAATCATTATACTTGGAGATCCTTCTCCATCGAACGGACCAGACACAAAGAAAAGTCGTGCAGGTCGCAAAGGACTCCTCGAGAATTTCTAAGACTCGGATCCAAGAGGTTTTTGTACAAAATGTGTATTTGCATTGGACCCACGTCCACATATTTTTCATATATAGATCCTAATTTTTAATAAATGAAATTTCAGATATAAAATTTCAGTATAGTTGCTTATTTTTCAAGTTTTTTTTCATTTCTGTACTAGGCTTTTTATGAAGTTGAACTGGACCCGCCGAGATAAGACCACCCTAATGGCTTGTGAGTGATAAACCGGGGATAGCAACATCAACAAATTATCGATACAAACAAAAATAATATAAGAAAGATACTCACTTGGTTGAAAGAGATTATACAATGGAGTCTATTTAAGCACTTTAAATTCATCCAGAAAGTTATAGAAGGCAGAGAAGCCATCAGGGAACTGAGTCAACTTGATTAGCTTTGTCTGAAACTCTGGAGTTCCATAAATTTTAATTCTTGACAAGTCAAAAATTATACCTTTCAGTACACACAAGTTTCTGCCATTCTCGAACTTTTAGGTAGTATGTGGAGTTAGAGTTCTTACATTTTTGCTATATTAAGTGTTTTATTTTTATAATTTGTAATTTATATATCTTTGCTGTAAGACTTCAAGTATGTGTAATAGGTATTTTCAATTTATTTTTAACAACTCTAGAAAAAAAAATAATGATCCTGTTAGGGAATAATATTCCTGACAAGATATTTTTCTCGAAATCCATTAGAAGAAAGTTTTCATGAATTCACGACATATATGAATTTCTAAATATTTTTTATATGGACCATGTGTATTGAAAATCTCCAGAAACATTATACACCATCTAATTAATACAAAATGAGTAACTAATAACACATTATTTTCATAACAATTTTAAAATCAATGATTATATAACATATGATTTTAATAAAAGGATTAGTCTTTAAATCTATTTAAAATAACACATTCAATAAACACACTAAGAGGATAAAAACTATATAATTACAAGTATGATAAATATTGTGATGTGAACATAGGCAAACATTGCTACAAGAATCACATACTTAGATGTCCGGCCTTGTAGGTCCACTTGTAACTAAATAACTCGTATGAACAAGTTGATTGATTGATATAACCTAGATTTCTCCAATCATCTTTTTCATAACCTAGATTTCACTAATACAAAACACTAGGGTTATATAGTATATTAGAGACTAATTTATAGATCATAAAAGAAAAAAGTAAAAACACCTTAACATTTAATTGTATATATACATATCCATATAATATTTGTAGACTAGAAGATATGTTCCTATCCGCTTGGAAGAAAAACCTTGATTTCATATTTGCCTAATTTATTGACACTTTTTGGCATGTAATGTAAACAATGCAAAA
>JAKUCM010002164.1:0-12198 GCA_023374145.1 Lepidium sativum
GAGAGAGAGATTGGTTTCTGAAAAGATCGACTCATTATCCAAGGGATCGATCGACCGCCTAGTGCTTGATCTATCCTAGCCTTTCGCAAAAACCTAATTTCAGGATTTTCAACCCTTGCTTTGGGCCCTATAAATACTATTTTTCTTATTTTTATTTAGAGCAATCTTTTGATATTGGAGAACAAAATTTTAAAGAGTTTCGATTGTTTGTAAGGTACGAAGAAGATCTCTTCATACTTGAGAAAAATTTATGAATCCTCTTTATTCTATCTTTATGCAATTTCAATTTCAGTTCATCATGACTTGCCAAATTTGTTGTTCTATGTCTGAGTAGATCTTAGATCAGATCTAGGGATTGTAGGGTTTTAGAATTCACTGTTGGAGAACAAATAGGATTGATGAGTAGATGATTATCCTTCTAATACTCGAATCTAATGCATAGATTAGTCTGATCACCTAATCAATGATTTTAGGTTGTTAACCTTCGAGAAGATTGTTAATAACTAGAACTAGATTAGAAGAGCAATTTCTTCACTACCAACAAGAGTTGATGCTAGGTTGGATTGTGGGTAATTGAACCCAAACGAGAAAGCCTATTTGTAATCTGAAACCAACGAGAGTTAGGACCTTTAGGTTATCTATAGAGGGGTAGATTCAACGAGAGTTGGTTTGCTTTTATTCATGTTCAAGCCGAGAATAAGATTAGAGTAGTTCCTGAATAGTTTCCCTGAGAAGAATTATAACTCCCGAATAAATACCCGACATCTGATTGCTTTAATTATTTGATTACATTCACATCTAAGTTGTTAGAATTCACTTCCTTTATTCGATTGATATAGCTTGTGATTCAATAGGATTTTAGAGTGTAACATATGCGGGACCACTAGCTCTAACGGTGTACCTGCTGATTATGTGAAGTGTAAGCTCTTCCATCACTCACTCTCTGACAGAGCTTCAAGGTGGTTACGCTCACTAACTTCAGGATCACTCACCACGTGGGCTCAAGTTCGAGTAGCATTTCTTAACCAATTCTACACGAAGTCCAAGACTGCAGCTCTCAGGAGCAAGATTTCATCGTTTCATCAACGATCTAAGGAATCTTTGAATGAAGCGTGGGAACATGTCAAGGAGTACCAGCGAGATTTTCCGCACCATGGGTACTCGGATGAGCAGCTCCTCAACACCTTCTACAGCGGGATCGAGTGGGAGTTCAAAAACTCTCTGAATGCTGCCAGCAATGGGGATTTCATGGCCAACACTAGAGACGAAACTTTCACTCTGATCAACAATCTAGCTGCAAGTTCTGGTAGTCATTGTCCGGAGTATGATCAGGGTAGGAAGGTAAACAGTGTGGAAAGTCAAAGGATCGACGACATTGCTGAGAAGTTAGATATGCTAATTCGAGTGAATCAAGGTAGTCATAGGGGTGTGAATCAGGTTGAGGACAGTAGAGAAGTAGCTCAAGTTCAAGATGTTGCGGCTATTCTGAAGATCAGAGGGAGGTCGACTATGTCAACTGGCAGAACAGAGAACATAACTTGAACTACCTCTCCTACAGGAGCACTAATGTTGAAAACCCTCAAGACGTCACTTTCCCAGCACCCACACTGCCTCAAGGGTCACCTTTTCAAGGAAAGCCATTCGTCCAGAACTCAGGGCAGAGATGGAACAACTAGAGGCCGTTTGCTCAAAACGCAGGAAGGAGTAATTGGCAAAGACCGTACAAGCCATATGTGCCGCTGTCAATGCAGCAACAACCTCCAGCAACACCTTCTGGGACGTCGAACGAAGAAATCAAAGCCCTGATTCAGCAGCTCGATGTTGAGCAGCAGAAGACTACCAGGGAGCTTAATGCTAAGATGGATAACATCTATAATGACCTGAATATGAAGTTTGAGTCAGTCTCTATGCACCTCAAGAAGCTGGACACACAAGTTGCTCAGACTGCGGAAGCTATCAGACGCCCCCAAGGAGCTTTACCTGGGAAAGTTGAGAAAAATCCCAGAGAATCTTGCAATGTTGTGAAATCTGAAGTAGAGATTTCATTTGAGAGCAAGCACGATCCTCAAGCTCCATACCCTAAAAAGCTTGAGAACGTAGAAGATCAGGGAGAGTTTACGATACCATGCCGGGTTGGACAGCTGGTTTTCAGTGATGCTCTATGTGATTCTGGAGCTAGCATTGATGTTATCTCATTGGAGACTACAGAGAAACTTGGTATCGAGCTGATGCATAAACATCACTCCTCTGTTTCGTTTGGAGATGCATCTTCCAAGGTCCCTAAAGGGAGACTTGTTTACTTCAGTCTCTTAGTCGGGAATTGCAAGATCCCTGCAAATATTCCGATCTTGTTGGGAAGGCCGTTCCTCAACACCTCTGGCACAAAGTTAGACTTTCTGAGTCAGAGAGTCGTGTTGCAGAACGTTGATCAGGACGTTTCATACCCCCATTCAAGCTTCTTCGAGTCATTTCTGTGGTATGATTCAAGATGGTGAAGAAGATAGTGATTATGACGAGTAGTATGAGTTGTTTCGTGAACACGAGAGGGACTCGGCTGAACATCAAGACACTTGTATCCTTTATCGTCTTGACAAATTCTGTAATTACGATGTTAATGGTCTTGTTATAAAGATTTTTGCAGGCATCCCTGGTATTGATGCTGGTGGAACTTACACGGTAAAAGAGATAGGTCGCGATAGAACTGTTGCATTGTTGGATGCATCAGGAAGGACGATACACACGAAAGATGAACAGTTGAAAATGTTCATCATTGAGGAGAAAAGAGCACCTCCATTGGTTTGGAAACTATTAAGAGTCTCTAACCAATAAAATACTAATATATTTTTGTTATAATTTATTTTTTATTGAAATTTTCATTTAAAAAAAATTATGTACAATAAAAAGATGACATGTGTAAAATGAGTCTTTTATTTAAGAACCTTAGGTTCTTAATTATCTTGTTTAAGAACCCCAATATCTCTTTCTCTCTCATGTTTATAATTGTTTTAATTTATTTAATGTTAAGAACTCTTCTTAAGAGCCACCTTTGGAGGTGGTCTAAGTGTCCAAGGAGTGAGCAAACCTCACTCAAGCAGCTCCGCCATCTGAATGGCGTCCGAGTCAAGTTAAAGACTGTAAAAGAGCGTTGAGTGGGAGGCAACCCACTATTAGGTAATTTGTTTTTCGTTTTTCCTTTTCGTTTGATTTCCTTTTTGTTTTTGGTGTTTTTAAGTACGAAGTTCTCGAACGCATAGATCGATCGATTTTCCAAGGATCGATCGATCAAAGGGCATATAGTAGGATTCGCACGATCAAAAGCACGACCGATCATAACGCATCGTCCGATCAGGGCTTGCGCACAATCCATTGCCCGACTGAAGAGGCATGGATCGATCGATCGATGAGTAGCGCACGATACGTTGCCCGACTGGATGAGCATAGCCCGACCGAAAGAGCAAAGACCGATCAATCAAGCACAAAAGGCGCATGATCCATTGCACGACCGAGTATGCATGGATCGATCGAGAAAAGTTACCGCACGATCCAGGGCACGACGTAAAGAAAGGCGGATCGATCGAGTAAAATAAGGAGTTTTGCGCACGATCCACTGGCCGACCGAGCATGTAAGGATCAATCGAGGAATGCTCGCAAGAGCATCGATCGATCAAGCAATGCTCGCAAGAGCATCGACCGATCAAGCAACTCGTGGATCGATCGATCCCCAACCCAGGCTCATCTTTTTAAACGCACAGAGTAGTTACTTTTCGCGAAACTCTATTTGCAAAAATTTTAAAAACTCGATTTCTCTCTCATTTTTTGCCTGATTTTGACGATTCAAAAGCCTAATCCAATTAAAATCTCGTCCTTTATCTGATTTTGTGGTTTATAACTCCAATCTGCAAAGGTATGCCCTCTATATTCGAAATTTTGATCCAATATTGAGGATGAATTGGGTAAAAGGGGAACTTGTTTTCTTGGTTTATTTTCATCGATTAACTTATACATATGCCTCATACTTACATAGGTTCAACCCCCTCTTGCTGTGTGGATTGTTAAATTTTGATTAGAGATTGCTCGTTAGGTTGAAGGAGAATTTTTAGGGAAATTTCAAAATTTTTAGGCTTGATTTTAATTTGATGTGGTTTGATTGATCCATTGCTGGATGTTGATATTGTTTATTTGAATGAGAATTCGAACCACTGATCGTTTTTACACCTAAAATTTTGAATTTTTATGAATTTTCTCGGTCACAAACTCATTATATCGGTTGTGTCTCTGTACATCCACTTCCAATCCTAGAAAACCTACACAGAAGGTCAGAGAATCTTCAAAACTGCAGCGCGGTCAGTTGTCACGACAGTACGACAATGTGAACAGACAAGGTCAACTCAATGACTTTTTGTCGTGGCCAAGACCAGAGCAGACCTATTTTGTCGATAGTGTGGCTAATCGGGATGCCCCACTCTTGTCCGGAATTCCGCAGCATACAAGGAAAAGATTGAGGGAGACGGTTGGAAGAACTTTCACGAAAGCTTATATGATCAACTCCTGACAAACACATTGATCCCAACCAAGTTTCTCTGTCGCGAGACGCTAGATAGGATGGATATCCTAGGAGATGTTGTTCAGCTATTCGGATAACCTCGGTCTAACCAAGTTCTGCTTCGAAGCCTATTCACGCAATCCAGAGGTAGTCAGACAGTTCTTGGCAACGTGTGATCTACATACATGCGCCGACCCCCACGGTCCACTCTATGCATAATATATGACGTACCGGTACAGAGGAGCCCTCTACACTATCACAATTCAGGAACTGTACCAGATTTACGGCTTTGACGAGTATGCAGTTGGGCATAAACCGTCAAAGAACTCGTCGCCAAAGAATGAGATGTGGTATGTGTTGTTAGGTTATGGGTATCAGGGTAAGGCCTCGAAACTCACGCACATCAGGAACCCGGCCATTTGGATAGTTGCCAAGCACATTAGGTCGACGATTCTGCCAAAGGAGGAGTCACGCAGTGTGACAAAGTCTCAGGTGGAGTATCTGCATGACGCTATCTCTCCTATGGTCTCAGATTTGTACCACGATCCTACTCTCACTGCGGGACCACCTTCGAACATCAACTGGGGCTTCCTTTTGGCCAATGAGCTGATCAGGCGTAGATACAGAGGTGACCCGGGTAAGGGAGTGGTTAAGCCAATCGATAGTCTCCTGACACCGATCTTCATGCACCACGGGCTAGAACTCGAGCAGACATAGATTATTCACAGGATCGATCTGATCGATACAGCTGCCTTGGCGCGATTTGTGTACCTTCTGTAGAATAAGTAGTGGATGTTTTTCGATCATACGCCCCAGATAATGTACGTCACCCTCCCAGCTCCCCACCTAACTTCAGTAACCTGCAGAGAGAACGCGGAGTTCAGACCTGACTTGTCGCATCCCGAGATCTCTGATAAGCTCAAGGAGAAGGAGACTGCACCGCGAGCTAGATCTCAGAAGGAGACTGCACCACCTCCACTCAGTTTGTACCTCCAGCATCCGCCGCTCCATCTTTTGGCTTTCTGCTTCCCGAGTTTCCTCAAAAGGAACTCGGATGCCTCACTACTCGCCGGACTTCACGGATCGGCAGTTCAGAGACTGGCAGGTTGAGAACGAGAGGAGGAAGAGGTCGATTCAGCAGACCATCTGGAACGCATTGAAGAGGATCCTAGCTGCCTTTTGTATAAGTGCACTTGACGCTGATCGTGACGAGCATATTGCCGCACCTACTGCACCTACCCGCCGACCGGATGTTGCTGGACATCAGTCTGACGATGACTAGGATGATCAGACAGTGGATCACCGTCTTTCTCGCCGCCGCAGAGCACCAGGTGCCCACTACAGCGAGAGTCCTGAGTAGCTTTTTAGCTACTTCCTACTTTTTTTGCACTTTATTTTTATTACATTTAGGACTATCTCTTTTGTTCACTTTTATTTCTTATGCGTGTTTATATGTCTTCCCTTTGGTTTATTTTTACACCGGGACGGTGTAAAGTAAGTCTTGGGAAAAACACATATAGCCTAACGCATTTCTCTGTTTTATTTCTTTTCATTCTAGGATTTTCAGACTATTTCCCTCTTTTATTTCTGTATTTTTGAGCTTTTGAGACTGACATCAAATCATTTGATTTTTTATTTCCTTAGCATTATCCTGAACTTAGTATCACTTGTTTTGCATTTGTCAGGAATCAATTAGACTATTGGAAAACCTAGAGCCAAAGCAACACTCAGTTTCAGAGCACACTCTCTCAATTTTGAGGGGATTTCATGATGATTTCACTAGACGCTGCGAATTTTTAAAGTGAATTAGATGTCTCTAAGGATACATCCAATGACGTGACCTTTTTCACTTACTTATTAGCTTACTGAAGGAACTCCAATGAAGCAACTTACTGGTAAGAATTGTTCTTATGAAAAGAGAGAGATGGAATCAAACTGAAGGTAGTCTAGAGAGTAGAACTAGGAACTCTAAGCCTTTTGATCGATATTCCCTCGAATGAGACTGCACTTAGATTTATTAGGGAGTCAGTATGTGAGCTCTGATTGTTTGTTTTGAGTTGTGACGCGAGATTGTTGTGTTTGCTAAGTCTGGGGAAAGTACAAGGTGGTCTCGATTTTCATGAGTCGTATTCTTGTGATCACTTTGGACTTGATGTGCAGGATCTCGAGAGAATCATTTGTCTGATGAGACGTGATTTCCTATGGTATTTTTTTCTTTGCTTGAGGACAAGAAAGAAGCTAAGTCTGGGGGAATTGATGTTCCCCATATTTTGTCGGTTTTGAGCTCATTATTACAGTTATATATTGGAAATTTGTCTATGTTTTATTGAGATTTCAGGTCAAAAATTTTCAGAGTTAGAATCATGTTTAAAGGTGGACTTTGGAGAGGTTTGAAGCATTTTCCGTCATTCTCTATGAAAAGAAAGATCGATCGATCTATCAAGGATCGATCGATCAGTCATCTCAAAGGATTATGTGCACGATGTGAAGAACGACTTGGTTTCAGAGAAGATCGACTCATCATCCAAGGGATCGATCGATTGCCTAGTGCTCGATCGATCCTAGCCTTTTGCAGAAACATAATTTCGCGATTTTATACCCTTGTTTTGGGCCCTATAAATATTATTTTTCCTATTTTTATTTAAAGCAGTCTTTTGATATTGGAGAACAAAATTTTACAGAGTTTTGAGAGTTAGTAAGTTAGGAAGAAGATCTCTTCATACTTGAGAAGAATTTATGAATCCTCTTTATTCTATCTTTATGCAATTTCAATTTCAGTTCATCATGACTTGCCAAATTTGTTGTTCTATGTCTGAGTAGATCTTAGATCGGATCTAGGGATTCTAGGGTTTTAGAATTCACTGTTGGGGAACAAATAAGATTGATGAGTAGATGATTTTCCTTCTAATACTCGAATCTATTGCATAGATTAGCCTGATCACCTAATAGATGATTTTAGGTTGTTAACCTTCCAAAAGATTGTTAATAACTAGAACTAGATTAGAAGAGCAATTCCCCCACTACCAACGAGAGTTGATGCTAGGTTGGATTGTGGGTAATTAAACCCAAACGAGAAAGCCTATTTGTAATCTGAAACCAACGAGAGTTAGGACCTTTAGGTTATCGATAGAGGGTTAGATTCAACGAGAGTTGGTTTGCCTTTTTTCATGTTCAAGCCGAGAATAAGATTAGAATAGTTTCTAAATACTTTCCCTGACAAGAATTACAACTCCCGAATGAATACCCGACATCTGATTGCTTTAATTATTTGATTACTTCACATCTAAGTTGTTAGAATTTTATTCGATTGAAATAGCTTGTGATTCAGTAGGAATTGAGAGTGTAACTTGGTTCTTCGTGGATTCGATCCCTAAATACTATTTCGTTTGTTGTGCAGTTGTAGTAGGATATAGGGTTAAAACTTGTAGTATCACCTGCATATGAAGAACTATGATAATGAAACAATATACTGGGAATCTCGTTTTCAGAAACACATCTTCTGAAAATGCCATCAGAGCATTGTTTGTATGAGTATGGAGCATCCCAGTAGTATCGTCTAACATCCCTTATAAACTTCTTCTTCCTATAGCCATGATACTAAGGAGGGTTAACATCTGCAGCGAGATAGTTGGCATAATCGGCAAACCACGGAGTGCCTGGAACACGAGGAGGATCAGTAGGCAACTGACGAGCTTTAGGAGTAGATTTTATATGATAAACTTGCTTTTCCCGTAAGTTGGCATCAAGGGGAACAAATTTGTGAATTCGTAGTCTCCAAAGGTGGTCTACAACTCCATTATCTACGCCTCTTTTGTCTTTGATCTCAAGATCAAACTCTTACAGTAACAGCACCCACCGAAGCAGCCTAGGCTTAGCATCTTTCTTGGAAATGAGATACTTGAGAGCAGCATGATCTGTGTGTACAATAACCTTAGAACTGACGAGGTAAGATCTGTACTTCTCAAAGGAAAAAACGATAGCCAAAAGTTCTTTTTCTGTAGTTGCATACTTCTATAGAGCATCATCAAGTGTTCGGCTAGCATAGTAGATTACGTGCAACTTCTTATCCTTTCTCTGGCCCAAAACAGCTCCAACTGCATAGTCACTCGCATCACACATTATCTCAAAAGGTAAATCCCAATCTGGTGGTATAACTATTGGTGCACTAACTAAGGCTCCTTTCAAGGTCAGAAAGGCTTCCTCACACTCTTTGGTAAACTCAAACTTAACATCCTTGCATAGCAATTGAGTGAGTGGTCTGGCTATCTTCGAGAAATCCTTAATAAATCTCATGTAGAAACTGGCATGACCGAGAAAACTTCTGATCTCCTTGACTGTGGTTGGCAATTTTAAGCTTGTCATTACTTTGATCTTCGCCTTGTCAACCTTGATTCCTTTTCCTGATATCTTGTGACCGAGTACAATCCCCTCTGTAACCATAAAATGACACTTCTCCCAATTAAGCACTAGATGCTTGTCTTGAGAACATTGGAGAACCCTGCAAAGCTTAGAAAGAAAACCAGAGAAAGAAGAACCATACAGAGAAAAGTCATCCATAAAAACTTCCATAATATCCTCAATCATATCAGTGAAAATCGACATCATGCATCCTTGAAAACTAGTTGGAGCATTGCATAACCCAAATGGTATTATGCAATATGCAAATATGTATCATAGGGACATGTGAAAGTCGTCTTTTCCTGATCGTCGAAATGAATGGGAATCTGAAAGAAACCTAAATAACCATCTAAAAAGCAATAATAAGAATGATTAGCCAATCTCTCAAGCATTTGATCCATACAGGGCATAGGGAAGTGATCCTTCTTAGTAGAGAAATTTAATGTTCTGAAATCAATACACATCCTATGACATGTGACAGTTCTAGTTGGTATCAATTCATTAATCTCATTCTTGACCACAGTAATGCCTCCTTTCTTAGGTACAACATGGAAAAGACTAACCGAATTACTATCGGATATATGATATATGATCCCTGCTTCTAACAATTTCATTATCTCTTTCTTGACAAGTTCTTTTAGATTCGGATTCAACCTCCTTTGTTTCTCTATAGAACTCTTAGACTCATCGATTAGATGTAACATATGCATGCATAACTCAGGTGAAATACCAAGGATATCATCTAGTGAATAACCTATAGCCCTACGATACTTTTGAAGTTCTCTAATGAGCGTTTCCGTTTCAAAACCATTCAACTTAGCATTAACGATTATAGGATAAGTAGAATTAGGACCGAGAAACACATACCTTAGCCCTGCTAGGAGATTCTTAAGCTCGACTATGGGGGCTTTTAACTCACTCCAAGGGTCGGTTAAGGCTGAAGGTGTGGACAATTTTGGAGGGTCTAAAACTACACGAATCCATCAGTCTGGTATAACTTGTTGCTTCGTTGTTTGCAAACCCATATTCAGACTCTATCCTTATAAGGTGCCAGCTCAAGAGGGTCCTCAACAAATATCTCTTCATTCAATTCTTCTTCAATTTCTTCAGAAGTATCAACAGAAAAATTCATGTCATTCAACATCGCTTTCTTCAACATCTTGTCCATCTCAAATCTCATCTTCATATCCCCTAGCTATAGATCGATTCTTCTATTCCTGACATCAATCATAGCACCTACTATTCTGAGAAATGGTCGACCTAAGATGAGAGGATCCTTAGGTTCTTCATCTAGTTTCAGCACTACAAAATATGTTGGTACTAATGCATTCCCAACTTCAACATCAAGATCCTCGAGAATACCCACTGATATTTCACTGAACAGTCTGCAAAGATAAGAGAGATTTTTGTTTGCTTGAATTTTGAGAATCCTAACCTTAAGGCTACAGAATATGGCATTAGGTTTACATTGGATCCTAGATCACACAACGAACGCGCAAAGGTCACAGAACCTATCTGAACTGAAAGTACAAATCGTCCAGGATCTTCTTCTTTCTTAGGGAACCGATTTTGAAGTCTAGAACTGCAATCTTGCGTGATCATCATCACTCTATCTTCTCCTATGAACTTGTTCGTCACTAGGCTTTTGACATAGTTCTTAAGTGAAGGTATCATCTGCAAGGCATCAACATAAGGTAACCGAACAGATAAATCTGATAATAACTCCTTACACTTGGCGTTCTCCAAGTCCTTTTTAGACTTCTTCGGTGGGATGGGATATGGTGGTACTGGTACGTATGATCTCTCAATTGCTGCTGATTGCTCATGAGGTACGGATGTTGGCGATGGTTCTCCCTCAGGTGCTGGAAACTGCTCTGGTATCGGCGTAGGTGTGGCTGTTTCATCATAAATCTTTTCAGCCCTATCATCCTCAACATCGACCACTACTCTCTCTTGTCTTGGTTTTTGGAAGTTTGCTTCAAGTTCCTTACCACTTCTTAACATAATAGCATCACAAGCTTGATTATCATCATTCGAACCCAGAAGGGAGGTTGTGTTTTCCACCCTAAACATAACATAATCAATCATGGAACTCAACTCCGAGTACATCACTCCCATCTGGTTATTTATTGCTTCAAATTTTCTACGTGATCCCAAAAATCTCTTGTACTCGCAGCCAAATTCTCAATCAGTCGGAAGGCGCTCTCACTCGTGTTTTAGTGAAATCTCCCTTGCTTGAAGCATTAAATAGATTCTTGAAACTCCAACTCAATCTGCTATAGAAGAAGTTCACAACTTGTTCATCACTGAAACCATGGTGTGGACAATCCCTTCTATATCCTTTCAACCTATCCCACTCCAAAAGACTCATCATCTCTTTGATAAAATTTTGAAATCTCGTTCTTCAACTTAGCAGCCTTTTCTTTGGTAAAGAAGTGATCCAGAAACTTGTTTCTAACTTGTTCCCATAAAGTTAACCATCCTGCTGGTAAAGAGTGAAACCATTTGGTCCCCTTTCCTTCCAAAGAAAACTTGAAAAGTTCGCACTTAGCATAGTCCTCAGCGATTCCTCTAGGTGTTGTTGTACTGCAGATTTCCTCAAAGTTTTCGAAATGATATATAGGGTTTAAGCAGGGAAACCGTGAAAGGTAAATTGTCTAACCAACGCTATCAAAGGAGGACTCAACTCATGATCAATGCAACCCTCTGGTATAATAACAGAAATCGCAGATCGACATTGATAGTAATTGTGAGGAGTTTTTATTTCACTGATAGCTCTTCTTGGCATCTGTTATATTCTAGCATCTCTTTCCCGTTTCAGCTCTTCAATCTCTCACCTTAATTGTTCTAATGTAGCTTCAAGGCTCGTGGAATCAGCTATGTTTTCCTCCCTGTCAGCCATTATAAGATCAAACCTGAAAAACAAAACAAAGAAATAAAAACAAAAGGTAAACAAAGGTGTCTTAGTCTCTAACTCAGTAAATAATCGAAAGGTAATGTTATTGGTCCCCGACAACGGCGCCAAAAACTTGATAATGCGAGTTTTAAACCTATATCCTACTGCAAGTGTACAACAAACGTAATAGTATTTATGGATTGAATTCACGAAGACCAATTATCACACTAATGATTGAATTATTTAAGTAGAGCTAAGTTGATGGGTATTTTGATTGGAATCGGCTATAATTAAGAAATTTAATGTAAACAATATCTAGAAAACATCAAGGTTAGGATGAGGAATCTACTCTCTCTCTCTC